>CAKNWU010200705.1:0-17857 GCA_932072015.1 Andricus quercustozae | reverse complement strand
CCACTACATATTGATCGAACGTTTTCGGGTGCTCTAATTTCTCTATGGATTCTATCCTGATATTCAAGGCTTCCTCTGAGGCTGTTCGAGCTCGGTGTTCGACCATTTGATGACCCCAAAGGAGGGCGTGAGGACAGAGATGGCATAGATGTTGATTGCCCTGATCTTGTTTGCCGAGTTAAGAGAACTCTTCAGAGCCAATCTGAGTCTTGTTAAATGCACTGTTCTGCATGTATCTAGTCCGAACTCCATGTGGATATCATTGGAAAACTGCTTTTTAAGATCGATGACTTGCTGCAGTTTCTGGTCTGAACTAGCATATAGCTTCAGGTCATCCATGTATTGAAGATGGGTCACTTGATGGTCATCCTCGTTATCATGTATTCGGAACCCATGAGACATGCTGTTTATTGTTTTACTCCCTGGATTCAACGCTGAACAGAACCATAATGCACAGAAGGAGTCTCCTTGGAATATACCCGTCGTAATTCGTATGGATCTATTTATCCTTGATTGTCCATGATCAAAATATTTGATTCTTGTACCCCAAAGCATCATCGCACGACTTAGGAAGTCAATGATGCGTAGGAGAATTTTGTATATTTTTAAGACTTCAAGCAAATAGTCATGTGATACGGAAGGCAACGCTCGCTTGTAGTCAATGCATGTCATGGCAACAGCCTCTTTGGTGACTAAATCTTTACTGCCTCGCGAGTTTTTACAACATCCTTTTTGTTCTTCTGTAAGGATGTCATTCTCTTCGCAGCGAGAATGTACCTTATCTGCTATGATATCTGTAAGACATTTATATATTGTTGGAAGGCAGGCTATCGGTCAAGAATCAGATGGATTTTGAAAATCTGGTTTTGTAGGCAACATATACGTAGTACCCTGGAGCATAAAGGCTGGCATCAGTTTTGGTTGTTCGATGATCTTCTGGAAGCTCCATGCCAACGCAGGATGCACACTAGTCATGTACTTGCACCAGAAGTTGTGGAGTATGTCCGGACCTGCAGCTTTTCAGTTACTTGTTCTTTCAAAACCGTTGAAACATCTAAAGCTGTGATGTTAGTCAGCTCCATTTCAGGGTTCTTGCTAGTTCTTGCCTTCTCCAGTTGGAACCACGCAGAGTTTAAATTGCTTGTGTTAGTTTTCCCCCAAACACCCGACCAATAGTTATTCATGTCTTTCAGTTGAGGCACTTTGGTGTCTTGCTGGTTTTTGCCTTAAACTTAGTTCACGATAGAACCTTCTTTCTTCTGCCTGAAAGGTTCGATTTTGTTGTCTTATTGCATTACTTTCCTTGTAACGACGCAGTCTAGCAGTAAGAATCCGGTACTTGATGTTCATTATCCCTAGCACCTATGCCTGCAGCTTCAATCAGGTCTTCGTCGTCCACATCTTCCCAGGCAAGTTCATCAATAGGAAGCTGCTGTTCCACTTCCATTTCGATGGCAGCTATTTCAACAACCGAAAGCCATCTACCTCTGGAGAATGTGTTGGTGCTAGATCATCACCAGGTTGAAGAAGAACATTAATTTCCGCTGCTTGTTTGTGTGACGTGGCTTCCTCTAACTGATGTTCATTGCCGTCGTTTTTTCACGCCAAGTCAACGTGTTGTTTAATCTACATTGCTGGATCTTCTGAGATGTGTAGATCAGTCCTGATGTCCTGTACCTTAGCGGTAAGATCTCTTAGTGCGACCTTCGCTATTTGAGGATACCTTGCAGCAAATTTCGTTCAAAAAGTGTATAATTTTTCGCGCGGGGTTTCAAACGGTATTTCTGTTAGAAGGTTGGCTGCAAATAGCTAACGCTAGCCAAAGCATCCTCAGCAGGCACAGTTGATGTTCCACTGCTTACCTTTTGTCGCAGATGTTCTTGCTGGTCAGCTGATAGATTAGTGAGATCTGCCTGACCATCTCGCAGCTCACCATCGCCACCATCCCGCATGCTATTCCCCTGACCTTGAAACGGAACGATTGGAAACGATTCTTTTATTCCCTAGCTGGAGGGGGCCCCACGCTTACAGCGAGTGGGCAGTTTATTTTTATCAACGACGTTCATTGGCTTCCCCCTTTCTTATATCCATGCGCCGCCTGTCACTACTTTTTCAGCCGAAAAGCGCGGTTGATTTGAAATCAATAATGAATATTATCAATAATAATACAAATAAATACTCTCAAAATGCCTAGAACCTCTGGCCCATGCATTTTCTCAGCGCGTACGGCGAGAGACGGTTGCGACTCTCGAATCGGAAGGGCTAAGTGCGCGATTAGTCAGTCGCGTATATTAGGCAATATGATGCATTCCAAGTGAAAACGGTTCAGGCAGTCTCGCCTTATTGCGCAGTTGAAAAAGTCGCAGTCCGTTAGCCTGCATGCATGCATGAGTGTTTTTCAAGAGTCTTTCAAGAGTTTTTGTTTGCGTACGACAATTTTCCAACTAAAAATCAATATTAAAGAATCAAGAAACGACGCAAATATATCGCAGAATAGTGAGTTTTGTGGCATGACGTCGATAGGTGGAAATGCCAGCCATCAGGAAGGTTATTACATGGTATTGCAACTGCATACTACATTTTGGAGAAAATCTCCGAAACGTGAAGGTAAGTTATAAAGGTGTGCATAGTAATCTTTTCAAGTGTAGAATGCATTTGCGCAATTCTGTTTCTTCATCATTTTATCGGTTAAAGACCTTTCAGTTTCACAAAATACAAGCAACTGTCCGAAATTTGCGGTTAGAGTATCACTCACCTGACATTTAGGATATTTTATTTTATTTTATTTCGTGAAACTGAAACGTCATGAATCGACAAAAGAATCGAACATGCGTGAAAAAATAGATTCTACACTCGAGAAATATTACTATTTGTACATTTATGACTTTTACGTTTATAATATTTTATCGCAAAATTCATATGGCGTATTCCTATGACGTCATACTAAAATATTCAATTCAAGGCTTCCCACTCTTTAGGCCTCTTTTTATTTGGTCAGCCACTATGCGGAGGAGAATATACCGGGACCGTGGTGGGAGTTGCCTGAACTGCGCAAATGGAAATAACCGTCTACAGCTGACGGGGAATAAAGGCGATAGGGAATAAGGGAGTTGGAGAATAGGTGAGACTCCACTGTATTTAAATCCTACAAAATTCACACCAAAATCAAACCAGGTGAGTAGATAAATGTTGACAAGAAAAAACCAAGCAAAAACTTCTCACCCTAGACTTAGCGATTATAGAAGAAATAAAGCAAATAGAACTATAAAATACACTTACAAGAAAATGCATTAAAAATGACCCTACGATCATAATACCCACCTTGAAGCCAGTTAAATTTACATTTATTTAATAATCTTTTGTGCAAATTCACGACAGTGCGATCAATGGCTAATAAATTGCCCGTAAAAAGTTTGGTGAACTCGCACAAAGAATAACCATTATACATATAATGAAGAAACATGACACAATACTGACCACACAGTCTCAAGACGCACTTTGTAATTGAGTTGTGTCCCATCTGAACAAGGTGCAACTTCCTCGCAGATGATAAAGATATTGAGAGATAAAAGGCGGCAATCCAAAAAAAATGATTTCTTTGACATAGGGTCAACTAAATGTTTGTTTGATTCGAAGACATTTTGTTTTTGTCCTTATTTATTTGTTTCAAACAAATCATAATGAGTTATAATAAATAAATCAATAATAAAGTCATAAATCATCTTCATGAAGAAAGGAGGTTAGAAATGAAAAAAAACTTAGTCACCTGCGAAATCTTCAATTATATCCAAAATGTTAAGCCCCAATATTCAAGTAGTTCCAATACTATAGAGATATTGCGTCCATTTTTCAATTAATTTTAAGTTTTCCAGTAAAGCACAACCGTTGAAATCTCACAACACTGAAAAAAAAGAACAATACCATCAAATAAATCAAAGAATAAATCAATTTAAATTTTAGGTAAGAGGCGCAGGGAAACCTGCCGGCAGCGCCTTAGCACGCCTAGCGGCATTTTGTAGCACTGCTTTGCATTGAATTTTTTGTTTGAATCAAATAAATATTTGTTTGAATTCAAACAAACAAATTTGAAACAAATGAACTCGATAATATTCCAAATTTTTTTGTTTAAATCAAACAAATTGTACTTAACAAATTATTTGTCTCAATCAATAAAGCAAATATTTTCCATTTCTTAAAATTAAACAAACTTTTTTTCAATTGAAGTAAAAAATTGGTTTCTTTCAATTAATGAATTCAAACAAATTTTGTTGTTTGATTTAAAGAACCATTTTTCTGACTGTATCATCCAGATTTTCGAAATTCGATCTGCTGGAAACACCCCAGTCGTACACCCTGGTATAGTGCCAATTTGCTTGAAGAATCTCAAAACTGTTCATCCTTTTTTCCCGTATTGGCAAGCAATTTCACCGACCCTAGTGGAGGTTTACTGATTGTTAAAGTTTTGATTTTGTTGATTGAAGACAAGCCTTCTTTTTTTACACCATAACGGAAACAGTACTCGTTAGTAATATTTAACTTTTTGAAAGCAGTACATTTTAATTACTATAAATTGACAATTTGTCTACTCATAATATTTTGCAAGAGTTTAGCATTTGGGCGTCCACGTGTGTATATCTGACCAGCTGTTTTGGCGTCTTCTCTGAGGTTTGCGTGAAAATGATTCACTGGGACGTCTCCCTCGAACCACTCGATCCCATGATAATTACACGTGAGCCAATTCTTTGTTGTCTTGTTTGATTAGGCAGGTCTGAGAAAGGGTGTGGTGGTGCTAATATCCAGTGTGCAGTATAATTTTTATTCACAGCAACTAGAGCCACTTCTTTAGCAATAAACTGATTGTCGAGACTGCGGAATCTTTGAATATCTATCACGTAGTCCATATTCTTTTCTTGGTAATAAAGTTTATGTGATGGTAGATATGACGAGAAAGATTCTGGTATTGACATAAAACGAGAGAGAAGTATAAGGCAACTAATCAACGCGACAGTTTCCGGTATAATGGCCGCTGATTACAACTCGCATGTTTGCTTAAAACAGATGCTGCTCGTCTAAACATGTTTTATATAGAGCAAAATGATTTGTGAATCCAAATTCAACAATAACTTGTCTGGACGCATCTATTTCTAAAGCGTTATCATATTAAGCATAAAAAATGCAGTTTATCGTCTTGAAAAATGCTTCCTCGAATCTTACCTCGATACGAAGACTACCATGTTTTACAAGATTCCAGTGAGAATAAAAATTTGCAGATAGGTCAGGTATGAGGTCAAAAGCAAAAAGACAGTAACCATTACCGTAATCATAACGGTCAATGTACTTCCCCTTATTTAGAAAATGAATACCAGTTTCAGAAAATAGAGTGTGATTCGTCAAATCTGGTTTTAATAGTTTTGAGAGAATTTGCGTACCGTCAACGCAGAGGGATAAAAAGCTACTTTTATAATTGTTAACAATAAATGGTTTGAGTTCCTTATTACCGCTAAATGTTCTATTCTCCACAAAACCGATGATTACTCTTTTAAGTAGCTATCCGAGAATCACGTTGTCTAGAGTATCACCGTGAATTCTAGCGTGTAGAGAGAGCGTCTTGACTTCGACTCTTGTAATTGGATATTTTGCCGTTCCTTGAGATAGAGCTTTTGCGTGTCTAAGTAGAACTCCCAGGCTTATTTTGTACCTTTGAACAAAAAACAGTAATTCCATGATATATAGACTGCACTCGCTAGTGGGATCCATGAGGCAAAAAGATTCCTTTGTTCGAACAAACCCAAGACGCATTTCGACACCGTTGAGAAGAAATTTGTTCTGGTGGAAAATATCACAATGCAAATTGTAACAGAATTGTTACCATTAAGTGGAACACGTTACCTCCATGCACGAAAGGGTTGCCGGGCCGCACATGAGTTAAGGCGAAACCCCCCGAGGAGTCCCGAAGCGTTGGACGACGTGCGCGCCGTCGCGTCATTGGATTAGCCAGTCGTTCTGTGCTCCCTACTGGGAACGTTTTTTACATCTTTCCGCTCTTCTTGTGCCTCTCAACTGCGCTAAGTGTCGATCCTGCTCTCACCCAACACGTCTCCAGGATTACCGCCAACTTCGAGGAGAAACCGTTTCGGATCAAATACGGTGACCCTTACTCGTGTCACCATCCAGTGGCTGCTCCTAGGACACCAAAACCCTTCAAGTATCTCAACGTACTTGCCGGCACCAGCTATGTGCCGACAACCATTCTCAGCAATTGTGAGTGGCAATAAAACCGCTCCTATTTCTTTATTACAAACCCTTGTTCTAATGTGTCTCTACCTTATTCTCGGTCTTCCACCTCCCACTTTCCCTCCTTGGCATTACCCCGGTAATACCTAGCGCCCAACCAAAAGTCCCAAACTTTTCCTTTCAAAATTTTAAACCTGCCGAGAAAAAAGAGACGAAAAATCTAAACTCCGAATTTAAACTATCTACTTTTGACTCTTACCATCCAAATTTTTGAATTACTTTTGCATGCTGTTGATTCCACATGCCTTGCCATTTTAGAAATTATTTCTAAATTTACAATGACTTATACATGCTCATGATTTATATGTACCTGTGATTATAATCCTTGAAAATGATTTATCTATATACATGCAATGATTGATAAGTGCCTATGATTCTATATATGTTTATGAAAATGATTCATATGTACTAATAACCTGATATATTTGTGAAATGATTTTGAAGTGCCTATTATATGATATTTGAGGTAATATGAATTTAAAATAGTGCCATGTACATTGCAGCAGTTATTTGCGTATCCCACTTAAGGGTTAAACGAATTACGCAAGGGAAACCATAAACGTAAATTGACATATCAATTCCTCTTGACGGTAATACAAATCAAAATAGATTCTAGTTTACAATTAATGAAACTAGAGCGAATTAAAAGATAGAACGAAAAATTTGAAAAAATTATAATTTTTTGGAGGAAAGCATAACTCAAATTCCAAACAGAAGCTGTGACCCCATTATTAATACATAATATTGGGGTCATGAAAACTTACCCAGACTAGGCGGGTCTGTAGAAAGGAATAACATAAGAAAGGGAACAAACGAAACCGTTCACCTAGAAAATAAAAATAGATCAGAAAATCGTCCCCAAATCTACAGCTAAACTTTTGAGTGTGATTCCTTTTTGGCTAAACAACGCAAAGTTTGTTTTAGAAACAGATGAACTTTTAGAAAGCGTAGAGTTAAATGAATGTATGAATTAATAAAGGGAAAGATTTTTTTAGAGAAAGGGAAGAAAGGGCAAATAATTTAAAACTTAGATTAAAGCCGTCAGCTCATACTTCTTTTGAAAACGAAAGAGAAAAGATAGAACCTAGTTACAGGAAAAATAAAAGCGCATCTCTTAATAGACAATCAGTACAATTCAATTTAAAAGATAAGTTACAAGAACGCCGTCAACTTTCCCACAACAATATCGAAAACCGTTCTATAATCTATACAAATAATACAGATACGGATAACGAACCTGAAAATAATACAAATAATCAAACAATTCCAGCAACATTTTTCCCTTTTGGCATAATAAAAATGCCATTTCAAATTATGGGTAACTGGCCGATTAAATTCAGAAATAACAAAGAGAACAGTCCCGCGTATTTCATGGACGAATTAAAAAGATTCAAAAGGAGATACAAAATAAACGATTGCGACATTTTATGAAACCTAGACGCACTATTTATCGAAAACGCAAAAGACTGGTGTTCTGTAAATAAATCTTCTTGGAGATCATTATCAGACTTTTACAAAGATTTCTAACATGCTTATATTGACAAACGATTTCCAGAAGAAATTAAACAAAAAATAAAATTTTGCAACCAAGAACGGACCCAAGGCATCCACTCTTACTTAACAGAAATCGAAAAACTCTTTACGAAACATTAACTTAGAAAAAGCTTGGAATGAGAATTGCGAAGAACGTACGAAAACCTAAGAATAGAATACAAAGTGTACATTAAGCGTACCGCTTTTAAAACTTTTGAGGAATTAGAAGACTTGGGAAATGAATGGAAAACTGAGCTAGCAAAATCCAACATCAGAAGGCAAGTATTACAAATAACTGAATCTAAAATCGAAGATAAAATTGAAAAAAAGCGTAATAATAGTAACGGGGATAAAAAAATCCAGAAAATGTTAATGATGATAAAAAGAAAAATAATAACAAAATCGGATATCAAAATCAAAACTACCAGGGTAGAAAACAATTTAAAAATCGATACCCCTCTTCCCATTTCGGATTTCCATTTCTACCTTTCCCAAACCAATATCAACAAAATTGCAGACTCAGATTCCCACCCAGTTACCAACCTAGATTCACAAACAATAGACAAAGATATCCTTATAACCCTTGCAACCACATGTTACCAATGTTTAACCAAATGATATTGGGCTCAGTGCGAGGTCAAAGTAACTCAATGATCGAATACCCCGCAGATAAAACATAATGTAATTAGCGGGCAATTTCAAAAGAGAATGCACTTATTATACTTACAACCAGGGAAACTGGAAGGTGAAGCAAACTGGGTAATTTGTGTAGATGCAAATACGTAATTTTTAGTTGTAACAGGAATTATTATCAAAAGTGGCGTTTGAGTATCACCTGTGATACGTGGTTCACATATATCAGAGTAAACAAAAATTTTTCAGGAATACCTCGAGCTAGGCTAGGCGGATGATTAGGAAAGTGTGTATCAACAGATACCAATTGCTACGGTGCGAAACCGAGAATGCGTGATAATTCTTCGCTAATTACAAAAAGGTGGCGACCAGTTGTGTTACAAGTAACTGAACAAATTTTTTCTATTTTTACATAGCAATTTTATTCTTCTTTGAAAATTAGTTTCACATGACCATGTCCAATCGTTTTATTGTTTATGGCTCTAACGAGATCGCGTATATTTATGTAAACATTGGGGCGAAAGAAAAAGACAGAGTGACTGTAATGCTATGGTGTTTGTTTTTCACCTATATGTTTACGTGTGCTCACCGACATTACAAACGTAAAACTTGTATTTTTGCAGTGTCACTACTATTCTTCATACCTTTCTGAGGAATGAATTTTGTTTCTAGAACGGCAATTATCGGGTGTGGATTGTTTTACATCTAGAAGATTATAGCCATGGGCTCGATCTCCAGGGGTTTTAAAAATGACGATATAATTATTATCATTAAGGGAGATATCTCTTGGACCATGCCCTTGATGAAATAAATGTTGTGATATAAAAATAACACTAAAATTTTTATGATGACTGCCTTTTGTGAATAAGTCGACAAAAATATTATTAAATGATTAACGCATAAGATTATCGAAAATGACGAGTTTAGCTTTATTGTTGCTCGAATAATCGGATGCCTGGGACAAACCCTCGAGAAGTTTATTCAACTCTCTGTATATGTATATGTATACTGAATACACTGATTGCCATTCTGAATAATAGAAGGAAATACGTTCAAAATTAACAGCACAACATTTTCTTGACATGATGGAGAATTTTTTTTTACAAAAAATGTTTTTCCACAACCTTTTGGTCCAATAATCATGGAAGTAAATGCATGTTTCCATCGTGTGTCCATTATGTATACTAATGAATTTTAATTTCATCTACCTGTTTTACAGATTTTTACCATTTATATCTATTAAATAGAGTAGAAAATCACACGCTTAAAATTTTAATCTCGTATAAAACTTAGACTTTAGAAAACAAACCCCGTGCGGAATGTCCCAGATAACAATCGTACGACGCACAGTACGCATACGTGCGAGGAGCGATGTGCGAGTCATAACGCACGCATACTGCCATCACCTGTCGCAGTGCTGTAATGGGTAGGTTTGTGACTGCCTTTCTGCAACGCACACGCGCGACCATTCGTGCGGAATTAATAAATAATTCTATAATGATGATCTAATTAGATCCTAGTTGAATCATAGATATTTTTTATTATTGCTTTTTAGTTTTCACGAAGCAAAATTTGAAAAAGTTCTAAATACTTTTTCTAACTACAACGTTTCTGACTTCATAAATTTGTGTTTTTTTTATGGAAAATTAATTTGGACAAAAAGAAATTCATGGCAAGAAACAAAGTCAATCGGATTTGGAATTAGTTACAAAAAATATTTTGAACTTTGAAATTTTGCTTCGTAAAAAGACCGTCTAAAACGCGTAATTATATCATTTTAATAAATCTTTTATGTGTTTTATCTATTTTAAAACTGTAATTTGAAACTTTTTTTTTAATTTAAATTTCTTAATATCACAATATATTACCCAAGATTACATAGGATTTATGGGATTTTAGCTTAGATTTTCTCATTTTTAATCCTTTTTTTTAAATACTTTAATTAATCCGTAATTTTTAATTGAATTTTAATCAGTTCTAATGATTTTAATACTTCTAAGTTTAGATAAGAAATTTGAAAAACGCGCTTAGGTGTTGAAAATGATGAAGGGGTAGCCGCCGACGCCATGTCCAATAGTCTGTGAACTGTCAACACGCTACCGCGCTTGATTTGTTTTCCAGTTTTCCGCGTCTTTTTCCCTGTGTCTGGTGATTTTTTTCATAATTATCGCAGTGTTTTAACTGTCGGTTGGATATAACCTGCGTCATGCGTGCGACCTTCACACGTGCGAGCGATATACTTTCAACAAAATTTTCGAATTTTAATTTTGAAAGGATATATCTGGATGTGAAATTTTATTGCGCATCATTTTTCCACTAGATAAAACGTTGTATTAATTTTTTTCCGATGCTCAGCGTGAATCAGATTTTTGTAATTTCCAGCGTTTCGTTTATCGAGGGAATTTTGAGCAAGGAAAGACTGCTCACGACAAAAATGCTGAGAGAACTGCGATAAAGTTTTTAAGAAAGTTACAGATCAAAATATTCAATAGTTTAGGAGTAGTTGTGATTTTAGTTAATGTCAGCGCTGGAGCTTTCGAGTGTACTATAGGACTCTGGGGCTTGTCGCCGTGACACGTTCTCGCGCTAGTGAGTTTTGCTTACAGTACGATATTAATTAAATTTCTTAGTGAATAACCATTTAAAGATAGTAAGTTGACAAGACACTCATGAATTTTATTAAATTTTAAATGTATTTTTGCGGTTTATTTAGATTTAACTGTACGATACATACTCTAATATACACACAATGTTTATACCAGCATTCGGTTCAACTTCGAAGCGATCTTGAACATTCGCTTTGTAAACAAATCTATGCACACGCTAAATTAAAACAGATCAGCTAGTCCTTAACTCTTCACTGGATATTACGCATCTAAGTGTAAATATTATATTAAATCTATTTGTATACGGTTTTTATAAATGAAAGTGATTAATTAAAAAAGTGGCGAAAAGGCGAAGTTTTCGACAATTCCAATTATATAAAAATAAAAAATATACCGCAAGCTTTTCGAGGTAGAAAAAGAAACAGAGACGAGAGTAAATGGGCGCGAAATGTACGAAAAACTTTAAAAACAAGGTAAAGGTTTCAATAATTGTTCTATTTAAATTAGGAATTACTACTGTTGTATCAACTCCCAATAAATAAATTGTAAGAAAATTTCTACATCGTTTATCTTGCATGGCAAAACTTTCTGTAGAATTATTTTTATTTAAATATTTATAGAGAACATAATAAATTATGTTTTTGAAACTTATAAAATAAATTGAATAAATAATTTTTGTTACTAGAATATCATAGAATTAAGTTATACACAACGAAAATTAAAAATTATAATTAAAAAATTTTTTTTAAATTCAAAATCAATCATTAAACAAAATTAAATACAGAATGTTAGTTTTATGTTTATTGGTAGGTAGATTTATTTCATGAGTTTTGTGTCAACTTACTATCGTTAAATTGTTATTAACTAAGAAATTTAGTTAATATCGTACTGTGAGCAAAAACTCACTAGCACGAGAACGTGTCACGGCGGCAAGCCCCAGGAGTCCTATAGTACACTTGAAAGGTCTAGCGCTGACATTAACTGAAATGACAACTGCTTCTAAACTATTGAATATTTTTTGATCTGTAACTTTCCCAACAATTTTATCACAGTTCTCTCCGAATTTTTGTCACGAGAAGTTTTTTCTTGCTCAAAATTCCCTCGATAAACGAAACGCTGGAAGTTACAATAGTCCGATTCACGCTGAGCATCGGAAAAAATTAAGGACAATTTTTCAAAATTTTTTTTTTATGAAATCCTCTTATTCTATCAATCGAAGGATACCCTAAAGCACATTTTCTGAAAATTGTATTTGGAAATTCCAAAAACTGACGAACGGAGCGCGAGTTGAAGTGAAAAACGGATTAAAATTGACTTTTTTTTTAAAAGTCACTTTTTTGGCTTTAATTTCTAAAATAAAGAAGCTAAAACTTTTTATCTCAAGGAAAAAAGATGCGTAATAAAATTTCACATCCAGATATATCCTTTAAAAATTGAAATTCAAAAATTTTGTCGAAAGCCTCCAGAGGACTTCGTTTTCGCACGAGAAAATTTTATGTGCCCTTATTGCATCCGGACACTCAATTGAGGACGCATATGTCTGCTCGAGTGATGGTGCGGTGTGCGAGATAATCCGCACACGTGCGAGTCAATACGCTATCATTGTGCGCGCACATTGTTATCTGGGGTATTAGCTTATCATGTCCGTAACCGGCACGCTTGCGCGCGCTCCAGGTGTATAAGCTTATCGATCCTGCACCGGCGCAGTTATAATCGTATGAAAGCGCCGTGGACGGTGTGTGCCTGTTTCCACCTGTACATGGATGCTGTGAGAAGCGAAAAATACTGTCAGCCTTCGTATTTGTACAGTGATTGCAGATACTGCACCTGCTTATCTTTATTGTGAGAACAGCAAGAGAAAAAATGAGAGACAACTGTCGAGATTAATGAAATTGAGAGTTAGAGCAACACCTACAAAACGAAAAAGCAAAATCGTAAGAATAATTTTTTCCAAATAGTTGCCCAAACCATTGCGACATGAATTTAGTATTTTTAGCATGCTTAATAATGTAGGAAAAGGACATATAAAAAGAAAAACTACATCATTATACGTGATAAAACATTCCATTTATTCAGTAAGAAAATTGTATGCGTTTGAAAAAGTAAACAAATAAAAATGCGACGCGCGTCAGCAAAGTGCGGCTGAAGAGCTTGTGTGAAAAGCCGGAGTCACAATTCCAGCAGTAGTTTGTGGTATAGAGGAGATAACCCCTTTCCAGCTCTATCTCGCCCGGTACCACATAGCTCCTGTCATTGTTGAAGTAGATACTTTTTCCAAAGGTAGTGAACCACCCTTTTTAATGGTAAAAATATGATTAATGAAATCGGCGGGGCGGTCCAAACCATTATTCACATTTTATACTATAGAGAGAGGGGTCATTATCATGTCATTTTAAATTTGACAGGGGCATGTTCAAATCGGTTATTTTGCCTCTAATAAAATAAGGGCTACAGACATAATAGTGAACACAAGTGTGCCAACAAGTGTCTTGCATGTTATAAAACACCGCCTTGTATATTGAATAATAATAGCATGCAAGACCATGTTGAGCCATACAAAAAATGTGTGAACTGTTTGCGGAAATGTTATAACCAAGTCTGTTTCGATCAACATCTTCGGCCAGACTCCTACTTTAAATTTAAAAGCGTATGTAGTGTCGAAAAAATTTGCTCGGGTTGTCCAAAATTAACAAATATTGTGTAATTCATAGACCAGAAGTGTATTTTTTCATTTTTCAATGGTTGTAAAGAGATACGCTGGTTTAATCATAGATGCTACATACGACCCATTAAAGCAAGAGCAAATGCCGATGACCCCGTGATGTTTCTATTTTATGATCTTGAGACACAAAAGGATAAAATACTTCGAGGTGACGAGACTAAAAATGTCTACATACTAAATTTATGTGTAGTACAACAAGTGTGTACATTCCGCTTTGGGGAGGAAGACATAACAAAATCCTGTGAGTACTGAAAAGGTGATTGTCTACACGATGAAGCAACATCGCGCGGAATTGAGGTAACATGGGTTTCTGAAGAACTAAAAAAAGCCGTAACACTGTGGTATAAAATTACAAAATTTTCGAAATTTGGAATTACAAAACGTTGTAAATGCGGCATATATAATAGCCCAAGCTCGATTAATACTGTATGAGTATCTTTCTAAACTGGGTAACCGTGCTCTTTATTACGATACAGATGCAGTAATTTTCATCGATCGTAATAATACAGAAGATTATATTCCACCCAGCGGTAAATTTTAGTTGACTTGACGGATGAACTTGTAGTTTACGGGGTATCAGTTTAAATTATCGAGCCATTCGAAGAACACCGCTTTACGACGTCATTACAAAATCCGAAAGTAAGCTCTGTAAAGTTGTCAACTTGAAACGGAGGCAAGTAGATAACCACGAATCTCTACCATACGCCTTTACATGAGTACAATTCTAAAACTAAATACTCTTACCATTCGTGGGTTTTCTAGTTTATATCTACTCTGATCCACGTTACATTTTTAAAAAGAAAAAGTACGCAGGTGCGTATATAAATGTAAGAATTTTATGGTTTATAATTTTCACAAATTATTTATATAATTGATCTTGTTACAGATAATGAATCCAGCAACCTTTCATCTGGGGATGAGGATTCTATGATAAGCATCTGTGATGCATCATTTCAGTGTGCTTAACCTACACAGCCTCTCGTACATCCCTTAAGAAAGTTGGGGTACAATTTGACCCACGCACATTTCTTACCGTTAGCTTCTAGTTCGCCGATGGAACTTACCGAGAATGTTTGTAATGAAGCCGATGATCCGTACGATGAGGGTAACTACACCGATTGTGAGTCTTATGAGGATAATTAACTGTCTGTGATATTTAAAAATAATTCTCAGTAGCTTGTGTAATTTGTGTGTGTGTTTTGCTGTATTTATGTTTTGCTGCGTGTGTGTGTGTGTGTGTGTGTAAGAAAAATGTATAAATTTGTATATTTAGTCTTAAGATAGATCCAATTTTTGTTCTTTAACTACAAAAAAAGTAGACTAAATAAATAGTATTTTAATGATAATGAAATAAAAATATATTCATACGTTTTTGATAAAAAAACGTCATCTCTTATTATTTACCCTACTTCTATTTTAGATAATTATTTGCTTTAAGATCCTCCCCTAGGGGTTGTAACACCTTGTAGTTGGTGGGGAGGCTTAAGCGTGTGGGACATGGGGGTCAAAAGGACCTCGGCCTGTATGCGTATGGATATGAATGACAGGATGCCTATAAACTGCCTCTCCTGGCATGCGTGATTACGGTATGGTAGAAGGGTGAAAGGAGCCTAGCTAACACGGGCCTTCTAGATCCCTGGGTCGAGGCCCCTCCTGGACCGATTTACAGCTTTGAAATCGGGACAGGAATGACCTGCGGCCCGCATTGCGACCAAGAAACAGTCCTCCGTTTGTTATGATGTTCTGCAAGCGGATATTTGAACATTGAGTGTCCCACTCAATGTGACCACCCCCCTAAGCTATGAGCGTAGAGTGATCGTGCTTGTGGCACTTTGGCACCTAGGGGTTACGAAGGTGTCTTATCGGCCTCTCGGGGACACCGGATGACCTCCCCGAGTATTCAGTCTTACTCCTGCATGCGGGGCTCTGCAGGGGCGGACCTTTCATTTTCCCTAGCTTCTCGTGGGATCAAAATGGAACACGCAAAATCAAATCAAAAATCGAAGGAAGGAGGAAGGGAGGTGGCGGAGGGGGAGAGGGGTTTGAGCTAATTCTTTGCTAAAACATTGTGGGGCAGCACGGACGTCAACTCAAGAGGTAATGACCTACTGGAATACCTAATCACCACTGATTTAGATATTCTTAACACGGGGAACACCCCGACGTTCCGTAACTCGGTCAGGGAGGAAGTCATTGACATCACTCTGTATTCGTAGCTTTAGAGTTAACATCGAGAGGCGGAGTGTCTCAGGTGAACCCTCTCTTTCAGATCACTCAGAGATAGAGTTCGTGTGGGAATCCATTGTACCCGCTGGCCCAAATGGGTCAAAAATCTAAGAAGAATGGACTGGGATCAGTTTTCCACGGTCCTAAGATGCGCATTTTCAGAGGTTCCCAGTTTAATTCGAGACGTGGATACCCTGGAGATGGCAGCCAACGCTTTCACGGAAGCCATCAAAGCTACTTATGAAAGTAATTGTCGACCTACAAGAGTCCGAAAGGCTGGGGAGACACACTGGTGGAATGCGAAACTCGAAGAGCTTCGCAGGGAAATCAGAGAGAGGTTCAGACGTGCCAGTAATGGTAAAACGAAGGAACTATTGACCTCATTCACAACGATGAGGGATGAATACAGGGGTGCAATACGTAAGGCAAAGCAAGAGATCTGGACCAACGTTTGCACAGACATCGAGAAGGGAGCTGAGGCGGCTTGACTGGATTAGCTGCTTTCTCGAAATCCGAAAGCTATTCTCAGCACTCTGAAATTGCCCAGCGGAGATTAATCAGAGTCGGGCGGGGACACCTTGGCTCACCTGATCAAGGCACATTTCCCGGGCCTTTCAATGTTTGGAGAAGTGGGGACGGCACCTCAGAGACAACCAAAGTTGCCTGCGGCCCAACTGGGACCAAAATGCCGGCTAGCGGAAAGTCCCCTCTGTCGTCTGTGAGGAATGGATGATGAGTTAGCTACCCACATCCTTTGTCACTGCCCTGCGATTGCGGGGAAACGTCTAACACTCACTGGCAGTTACTGCATCAGTGAGTCAGGGATATCAGCCAACAGCTTGGCTGCGGTCCTCTCCTTATGGAGAGGGCTTTGGGGTCACGCTTAGGCTCACAAGGGGACGGAACGGGATTACCCAAGCATCAGGGGCTGTTACGGTCTCAACCCAACTAATAATAATAATACTTGAAGATGTAAATTAAGTAAATTAAAAACTCTTCAAGTATATATGTATTTAAATGTTTGTCATAAGGACAACCGCAGGATTTCGCTGAGAGCAGGTGCTAATCTGAAAAATTGCACCCGCTCTCAGCGAAATCGCGGTAAAATTTCAGCTGCAACCACGTCTCACGACCGTGAGATAGGTGGTTACAGTCTGCGATGAACTCAATACGATGATCCCGCAAAAGTCTCGTGCACCCTGAGGACACGGAGCGACCCAAGGACGACCGCCTTCTGCATTTTCCCCGCAAGTGTCTTGGCATTTTCTTGACACGCAGGGATGCTTTTCAGGCTATTAATCAGTGAAACCTTGGAACCTCCAAGAGCGCCGATGATCAAGAGGATTAGCTTAACGGAATATTCCGGGTATAGCCGTCGCAACTCCCTTATAAGTTCTTTATACCTCTCTTTCTTTTCATTCTCCTTGGTTATGATGTTTTTGTCAGCTCGTGCCGAAAATTCGATAACGAACATGGTTCGTTTGTCGAAGTTAAGAAGGACTATGTGAGGCCTCGAGTGCGCAACAGAAACAATTGCCGAGAATATGAAGTTCCAGTATATCCGACACTTCTCATTCTCGACAATTGATTCTATTTCCCTAGGAGCGTTTAGCGGAGCGGTATTTGGGCTGATGCCGTAAGAGTGACAAAGATGGTAATACAGCACTCTTAGCGCTGCATTGTGCCTTTGGATGTAGGTCGTTCCCGCATGAATTGGACAACCAGATAGTATGTGTCCTAGATGCTCGGGGTGTGCATGACACGCTCTGCAGTTATCATCGGGAATGTCTTGGCTCAAAATGTGTCGACGGTATGCTAGAGTGGAAATGACACCGTCTTGGCA
>CAKNWU010200699.1:0-11299 GCA_932072015.1 Andricus quercustozae | reverse complement strand
CTTGGATTTTTTTGCTCCGCTCCGGCGAGAGATGGTAGGGAAGACATAACATTCTTAAATTGGTCTTTGTTAAGACCAGTCCATTGCTCTACCTCCGAGTCATACATATCAGCAATAAACTCAAAATTGAAAAAAGACTATTTTTCTCGATGTGACTTTTATTGTAGGTGCAATTCGTTGCTGTTTGTGATAAAAGCTCCCACTGTTCATTGAAAGATGTTCATCACAACAACACGACTCTTCCAGTAAATAAAAGCGGTGTTTAACCAACACATGATCTCTGTCGGCCTGTGGTATTATATGAAGGTTTTTCGATGCGCAAACAAAAACGCAGTTTTTGTGATACGCTGACGCTCTTTTCAGAGTCAGATTAATGGTACCTTCTGTTAAAGATGATTTTCTTATTGGGGCCTTTGAATCTCGGAAAGCCAATAGACAAAAATCGCAAATGGAATCTGATTCTGAAAGAACATTGCTATTTGGATCGAAAGGGATATTACGTTTCTAAAATTGCTTGGGACGATTTTGATTAATAAATTCTCGTAAATCTGAATTTACTGAACCTGACAGTGAATATCTTATCCTTTTCTTCAGAGATATCCCACAACCAGCCCAGGAATCTCCTTGGGTTCCACCGGTAGCCAGCTGATCACCAATAGAAGCCACAGTAGTGTACTCCGATTGGGGAGGAGACTATAACTGACTTTCCTCTGGCAAAGCTCTACCTATACACCAACGCGAGCTTTATTTAAAAGGGTATCGCTCGAGACCCCCGTTTTATTTTATCCGCCATGACGGCATTAATTCTGAAAAAGGAGCCTTAGCCGAGCAGTGCTCCTTGCCCGCAGTCACCACGAGGATGTGGCTCATTCGGCGAATGAACATTTTCTAGATAATGCACCTCCTGTTGGTTCTTTTGAGAGTTAAAATACTGATTAGAGAAATTTTGTTATGTGATAAGGCGTGATATTGCGTACATACACTGCAGTACATACTTCCGCTCATATCTTGGAAATGACGGCCCGCACGACTTTTGTCCTATAGGCTTTTTTTCTCGTCTTGATGAGCTGAATCGATTGGTATAAGTTTTATTTTGCGAGCTCCGGGGCCATTTTGGGCATCCTCCTTTGCTGACGTTCCCCGCCCACTTTGACGAGACGTACGTACAGGTATGAATATTCTTGCAATGATTCAAGACGTTTTTTTAAAAATGCGAAAATATTTGAAAAATGGCACTTTTGAAAAGTAAAAAAAAGCCACTTTGTTGTGAAATAAAAAAGTGTTTGTGTGTAAAAAACAAAGTTCAGTGTCAAGCAAAATGTCATTCCAGTATGCCATGTTTTTGAAAAATAGCAAGTAAACGTGTGTTGAATTCCATAAGTGTTGGTTATTTCAAGGTCAAATTGATTTTTTAAATGGTAACCCCTATTTTTGACTTCGGAAACTGAGAGAGCAGAAAATTTTGCGTCCAGAGATGACCTTGATCAATTGAAAATTTGACCTGGGACGGTCATGGCAAGGTCAAGCAACATACAGCAGGATGACTCGACTGGCATGAATTTATGAAGAAAATGTCCTAGCAAAGGTCCTGGTCAAAGTCAAGGTCAAGGTCACCAATTGATCAGAGGTAGGAAATGCTACAACTCTTGCGTTGAACATTTTCTTCAAAACTGCATGCCAGTCGAGTCATCCTGCTGTACGTTGCTTGACCTTGCCCTGACCTTCCCAGGTCAAATGTTCAATTGGTCAAGGTCATCTCTGGCCGTAGAATTTTCCGCTCTCTCAGTTTCCGAAGTAAAAAATAGGGGTTACCATTTAAAAAAATAAATTTGACCTTGAAATGACCGTGAAGGTCATGGTCAAGATCAAAATAAATGTCGCCACTGAATTGCTCGTTGAAAGTCACTTCAAGAATGACCTTGAACTCCCTGAAAAATATCTTGCCTGAGGAAATATTTAGCCGTCTCGGTACTTTTTGGACACCCTGTATGGATGTATATATATATATATATATATATATGTCATATCTTTTCTTGTCATACTTTTATGTTTAAACTAAACTTAAATGTCCCATTTTTTCCATAGATACATAACAGCAAGATGTTGAGCGCTTAAATATATTAACGATTAAGAAGTTCGCATATACGACTGAAGCTGCTATAGATGCAGAAGAAAAAATTCAAAGAATTGTGAGTGAAATTAAAGAAACTGGTGGCATGGAAAGCATACTAGATGAGCCAATTCTAGCCGATGCCAATTTCAGTATTTATGTGCCACCAGTTCCCGATCCACTGCCTTTGATAATATTTAATGGGTTCTAAAATGTAATTTTACCCATTTAATTTCAAATAATATAGTTCAACCTATTTACTTATATGTATAAATTATTTAGGTTAAAAATACCCCATAATTTAGAACATGGCTTTGAATCGAAAATTGATCTTGGCCAGATCGGGGACCGACCGGGCATCCCGATCGGGCTATAAGGTTCGGACCCGATTGGGGTGCGCGTTTCATGACGGATCTGGCCCCGGTCGGATTGCCCGAAATGGCCACAAACATTCCTTAAAAGAGTCGTTTAGAGGGTCTATATATATATATATAAGTTCCAAAGTTCTTTTCAATTTATAAGTGGCTGTTTTAATTTTTCGCCTAATTCTTTTCATGAGAAGGAATGCAATAGTACGTATACGGGAAAATAATTTAAAAATAATCGCAGAAAAATTGACCAAGTAACTGTGAATTTTATATTTCATATTTCTTGAAAATATAGGTATTCATTATATTCCATAAGAATAAACATTGGAGAAGACGAAAGAATTAAATGACAAAGTATGTCATCCTAATTCCATTTTTAATTAAAAAGTGTACGACTATCCCCCGCTTAGAAATCAAAACAGTTTAGATTTGAATGATATCATCAAAATCTCATCCACAGTTGAAGTTTTAAATCTAAAATTTCATTTCTCGTCAAATTTAATAGTAATTGAAACAAAGTACTTATCTTCGTAGTGTCACTTTGAGTTTCGCGGCTAATTTTATTTTATGAAATAAATGAAATAGTACGTATAAGGAAACATAATTTGAAAATAACCACATAAAAATTGACCGAATAACTGTAGTACATATGCGGAAACATAATTGAAAAATAATCGCCCAAAAATTGACCAAATAACTGTGAAATTTACATTTCACTTTTCGACAGTGATAAGTTCAACCTTTTTCTGACGTTGAACCTGTTACACTGATATTCGAGAACTCGTCTGTTGGCTTTTCAAGTGGGCGTGGTTGTTTCAAACATGAAAACCCAGAGCTTTCAATCTCAAAACCATGTTGCTTTAAAATATAGGTACTTATTATATTCTATATGAATAAACATATGAGAAGACAAGAGAATGAAATGACAAAGTGTTTCATCCTAATTCTATTTTTAATTAAAAAGTGTATAATCCCCTCCCCCCTGTCAATCGAAGCTGTTCAATTTTGAATGATATCAAAATTTCATAAACAGTTAAAGTTTCAAATTTAAAATTTAATTTCTCGTCCAATTTAATAGTAATTGAAACAAAGTACTTATCTCCGTTGTTTCAATTATTTCGCTTTCTTTGATAATGCACAGAAAAAACAGAAGTGAATTTATTTTACGAGTAATTTTCAAGCAGATAAAGTTAAATTTTTTCGCATCGAAACAAAACAAGATGCAATAGAGTTATCATGATAACCATTTCCAGTCTGGTAGGTTTTTAACACGTGAAGTTAATTTTTGTTGCAGGTGAAGATGACTCTGAAATCGCTGTAAAGATTACATTTTGTTTTTTCTTTTTGGCATTGATTTCCAAACTTCTTTTCAATTTATAAGTGGCACTTTTAGTTTCACGGCTAATTCTTTTTTTTATAAAAATGAATGAAAGAGTACGTATACGAAAACATAATTTAAAATGATCGCAAAAAAAATTGACCGAAAAACTGTGAAATTTATATTTCATTTTTCGACAGTGAAAAATTCAACCTTTTTCTAAATTAATGCCTTCAATTGAAGGACCCTGTAAGTTAAAGATCATACAATGCTTTCTGTGAAATCAAATATATTACTATAGCCTACGACATTGAATGTTATTTGGTGATAAATGCCTTTTACGGAAAAAGTATTGAATAGAGTCACAGTTGATCGATGCCATCTTAATTTTATTTGAGCAAAAATGGAATTGTTTTTGTATGAAAGGCATTATATTTGTAATGCCATATATTAATTTTAATGCTCTCTTTTTTACAGGCTATTTGTAATTATGCTAACAATGCAATCGTAGTTAATTTGCCGATAAATATTATTTAACTTTTAAGGCTCAAAAGGATATGGATTTGTAATCAAAGCAAGACACCAGTTGCGCGGTCTTGTATTTTGGTTTAGGTACCGAAGAGCTATTGGGGAAAATCCAGGATAAGGAAGATCATCCCTCTCTCCATTATCATCGACATCATCATCCTCATCATCATCGTCATCGTCATCTTTATCACCTTCCTCATCAATATCCTTTCCATTGCCTACATTGTCATCTTCAAGTTGACTTCGTTCTGCCATATCACTATCTGAAATCTGTTCGCTGTTTTTACCAATTACACTCATTCTCGTAGCTGAACGGTAGTGATAGTTGTTATGATGGCAGTAGTACGAAGAAGACATTATCATCAATATAATTGTGCGAAATCACACAAACACAGTCAACCACGCAATTAAAGAAAGTGTATATAAATATTTATACAGTCAAATAAAGTTCATAAAATTAGAATAAAATCACTTGAAAGATAAATTAAAATTTCAGTCAATGTCAAAGTGCATAAGTTACTTTCAATGTGATGTGAGCTTTGCATACATTTGTTAATGACAATGTTTTGCCCAACACTGTTGCTGTTGGTAAATGCGAAAAATTTGATTTGACAATTATTAAACTTATTATACGATTTAATAATCTACAAACTATAATTTATATCAAAATTATGTAGATTGAAGAGAATGTGCAATAAGTTAGTGAAACGCAACAGTGCCAGCAGTACTGCAGGCCGGTGACTAAAAAAACGTCGAACTAGAATACATACTAAAGTGAGCGCAGGCGCATTTTCTGATCGTAACAAAAGAAAATTATTTTATTCTACTCTACTTTGGTTAATTGCTTTTATTTAATTGTTTACTTTTCCCTCATTTAATTTTGCATTAGAAATTAAAATTAAAAAAAAAAAAGAAACATTAAGAAGAATTCCATTAAAAACGACAGAAAAGTCAAATTACATTTAATATTTTATCTTCCACTTTTTTGAATCGATGAACTTTGATCTAAAATAAGAAAAATAAAATTTTATTCCTGTTGTTAGGTCACGGAAAACGTAAATTACTTTCGTTTTTGATTAAGTAGCCAATAAAAGAGGTATTCAAAATGTATTATAAATAATGAAAATCAGGACATATTAATTACTGAGAGTTCACGCTAGCACATGAAGTTGACGGAAGACGTACAGGCTTTTTTTAATCACTATAATCTTTGTGTAGTCGTGTAGAAAAAGGGTTCTCCACGTCTATATGAACAGACCGTCCAGGGTTATGTAAATCCAATTTAGAAAGAATCGGTTGGAAAAGATTCTTAAGATGGGACACCCCAGATTCGGGTTTCCTAGTGCACAACACTGTCACAGGAGTACACACACTAAATCGAGAGAAATACTGGTTTGAGAAACTAGACACTAGACTAGTCGAACCGATTAAAACCATAGTAAAATGAAGAGGAAATATAACTGACCCATGCTGGTATAATAATAATAACCATGCAGATGTACAGTAAGGTCAACTTCATTGTAGTCATAGAGAGGCGTGAATGCGAGTGAGACACTAGCAGATGGCACATAAGAGCATGTCTTTTGCACTTATGAATATGACTACTATGATACGTTACGGGACGTGACATCTCCCCCCTAAGTCGAACGCGGGGTGAAGCATTCAGGTGGAGCTTCAAAGTGCCAACATGGCAATTATGTGCACATTTAATTATCATAAATTTAGTCTCCTCATTCAGCATTCTTTTTTTTTTGCAAAACATAAATTTTTCTGCTAACGCTTCTAACGGCGGAGGTCGAGGAACGCAAGGAAGGATAGCTCGAGGCCTCGCATTTCGAGCCAAAGCAAGGCGGACAAAATTCAAGATCGTGGGAACTCAAGGCCTTGAAAAGCAAGGCCTTGCCTTGACCTTATCTTTGAGGCTTGAGTTTGCTGCAGCAGATGTGCATCTTTTCCGACCGCCTGGGAAGGGGGAATAAATTAAAGCTCTTATAGGATGATATGGATGCAAGTATTTACACAAATCCCAATCTATCAATAACAGTTAAATACTTTATTTAAATATTTAAGAAATCATTTTTAATACAAAATTATAATTTGTAATAATTTAGAAATTTAAAATGCTGATACAAAGGAGGGTTGAGATATTGGAATGGAACATTTAATGAAAAGAAATTAAATTTACACTACCTGATTCAATTAAATATACAATGGAATATAAAGGTATCTGAAGTTGCCCCTTGTAAAAAAATTAAAGGTAACGATGAATGTCGGACTTTTGCCTCCCAAACATTTCTATTAAAGGAGTAAACATTTTTTTATAAATAGTCAGCAATTGCATAATATTTAATCATGTTCTTGGTTTATATTTCAGGAGTAGGATTTCATTAAAATAACTTCAACCTATGCAAATTCTACGTACAATTTTATAATTTTTCAAATGCTTCTCATTACGAAGTCGTAGATTCAGTTTCTGCATAGATATTCTCCTTTAAAGTACAGAAATATTTTGATAGAAAAAGAAAAGAAATTTACCAAAACTTTCTGTCGTTAGTGTAAATTACCTAAAAAAAAGTATATAAACAGTAATAAAAAATAAATTAAAAATTACATTGAAATTTGTATTTCAAGTGAACATGCATTCAGAAAAGTTATTTATTGAATCAGGATTACGATTACATAAAAAGAAGGCACTGATTTGCAACAATAATTCATATAATAAGTTATGCGTATTTGAATTTTGAGCTTTGTTTTTCTTTAAACTTGAAAGATTTTCTTTAAACCTCTATAACTTTGGACCTAATTGCGACATTTATCGTATTCTTTTTTATTATAATAGCATTTATTGTCTTCTTTTCACTATTCTCACTATTCTATTTTTTGCCAAGTTTTTTATTTGAATTTATAGGTACTTTGATGAGGAACATATAATGTTGTTAGTTTTATGTGTGCTAAATAATTTTTGTGGCCAGGAGATTTTTTTTCCTTACAATAGAATTTTCTACTTTTCCTCGCAAACAATTACAGATACCGAAAAGTGTTGAAATAAAAGTTTGAACACAAAGCTTACGAAAGACATAAGAAAAGTACATTCACAGAAAAAACAAAGTGTCTCAATCTAACACTACTTTCGGGGTAACATTGCACTGCAACAAAAATTAATCTTGGTAGTGTGAATGGTATAACTACACAAAGTATCGTTTCCCTCAGACTTGGAGTACGAAATGTCACCTGCTGTCGATTGTTTTTACAGTTTTGCAGAAAAAGCAATAGCCCATAGTTTCGTACACCAACTTTGAACGAGATGGAACCCTATCTTGAAATTAAGTGCAACACAATTTATCCCAGAGCTTTTACTGTGTTGTTAGGAAAAAATTCTCCCGGTCTCAAAAATCATTTAGCTCGCATAAAGGTGATAGGATGCCTTTCTTCTATCAGGAGAAACTTTTGAAAAATATTTGGAAGAATAAAAAATTGGGGTCCTGCATAAAATATTTTTTTAAAGTTTTCAAAATTTGAAAAAAAAATAAATAAACAAGATTTTCTGGAAAACCCCCATGTTTTATATATTTTCCAATATTTTTTTTACAATTTCTGCTTATATAAGGAATATATCGCATTAGCTTTATGCCGGCTAAACCATTTTGGAATGCCTGGAGAATATTTTTTCCTGAAAATGTACTTTTTGAATTTTTCTGGTACACAATGAAAGATTTTGCAAAAGAATAAGAATTATTTTTCACAGAACTTTTTTGGGCGTACAAACTTTTATCCTAACATTTTTTCGTATCTGTCATTACTTGCGAGAAAAATTATAAAATTCGATTCAATGAACAAAATTATCCTGGCCACAAATTGTATTAAGCCTGCATAAAACTAACAAGATATCTCCCTGATCAAAGTACAAATTGATGACAAAATTAACAACAAATATAAGGCTGGATGTTTTGAGAAAATAGACTTTTATTTTGTTCCATCAAAAGTTATAGAGGTTTAAAAAAAATTGGGTTTTTTGAAAAACAAAGCACAGCATTCAAAAACGCATAAAGTCTTAGACATTTTTTTTTGGTAATTTCGAAAATTATGTATCGCTTGATCTCATCCAAAGGACAACATACTTCGACCCCAAGAGATTCTGCGACTTCAAGTGTAGAACTAGAACCTGTTTGATATGAAAGGGATTTGGTCCAAGCCCAAGCTTTGTCTCGGATACGAATAAGTATTGTAAAAGATACTTATTTCATTAGGGTTTCTACTGCTGAAGATTTCAAGACCTTTCTTTCCATTGCCATGTTATCTGTAAAAGAGAAGCAGAAATATTTTCATTTGTAGATAACATGGCATTGGGAATTTATTTAAGCTATATGGTGTATGCTAGATATTTTTCATTTCACCAGTAGTTAGCGAAAACTGTTTTTAAATATTTTTCATATGGCATATAGTAGATTTTAAACTAACATCTATTTATATATGCAGCGTTGCCACAATAAAAATTGTGTTTGTATTCACAAAGTGTATTTAAAATATAGAAATTTTACTGTCCACGATAGTGCGACGTTGGGCCAAAAGTTTACAAAATTTATTCGCCAAATTCAAATTTGTTATTTTAAAATATTCAAATACTACTAACTGGCAGCTTTTTACAAACATATTTAATATATTTTCTAAGTTAAAATATCTCACTTATTATTATTTAACGGTAAAATAAATCAAAACATGTACCAAGATTTCTGCAAGAAAAAATAAAAACAGATATACGAACATAACCTGCAAATGTACAAGAACATGACAAATCGTGCAATTGTACTGAAATGTACTTGAAGAAAAAAAAATTCAAAGCCAATTGTACTGGAATTATAATTATGGTACTTACGTACTTACGTACTTACGTACTTATCTTGAGCACACGAAGCGACCCAAGAATGACAGCTTAAGGAATCCATCTCGCAGTTGCCTTGGCATACTTTTGACGCGCGGGAATGGCTTTAAGGTTACGAACCAGTAATAGTTTTGCACCTCCGAGGGCATCGATCACAAGGACAATTACTTTAACCGAATATTTTTGGTACAGTCGTTGCAACTCCCTTTTAAGGTCTTGACGCCTCTCCTCCTTTTTCTTCTCATTGGCAGTAATGTTGTAGTAGGCCGGAGCCGAGAATTTGATCACGAATATGGTTCGTTTCTCGAAGTCTTGGAGAACAATGTCAGGCCTCGAGTGTGCAATGGAGACTGCTGTCCGAAAATCGTAGTTCCAGAAAATTTGGCACTTCTCGTTGTGGACAAGTTGTCTATCACCCTTGGAGCGTTCGGCAGGGCAGGGTCGCGGTTAACACCGTAAGAGCGACACATATGGTAATAAACCCCTCTTCGGGCCGTATTATCTCTGTAGCTATAAGTTGTTTTCCCTCATGGATAGGACACCCAGATAGTATGTGTTCTAGGTACTCGACGTGTGCATAACACGCTCTGCACCTATCGCTGCCCAGGTGTGAAATTCGGTCGAATGCCAGGGATTGACCATCGGCCCAAAGTCGGCCCTACTTTAGTAACCGATCAAGCTGCCATGGACTCACCGACATCGGCGGTGGGCGAAAAGCCGACTGTTGGCCCAATTCTAGCCCAACTTTGGGTCGACGATCGGATAAATCGTGGCAGATTGGTCGGTACGACCGCAAGAATGCGGTCCGTCCAACTCTGTATACAGCAGTGGGTTAGCCACAAGTGACCTTGGTGCACCCGATGGTCGGTCACACCTTGGCCCAAATATGGGCCGGCCGTCGGACAAACGCTGGTTCATGGTTTCAAAAAGACCGTAAAAGTACGTTCCATCCGACTCTGGGCAAGAGATAGCCCTACCATTGGCATAACATTGGCTTGTACAAGTCATCATGATGCACCCGACGTCGCAGTACACGATAAAATTTCTAATTTCCGTCGAGACAAATTTTAAATGCTTATTAAAAATCACATTTTATGTCATTATCAAAAGGTTTCAAATAGCCTAAAACGCGAAAAACAAAATATTACACAAAGAACAATTATTTAAAGTGGGCGCCAAAAAAAAAATGTTTAAAAAAATTGTTTAAAAAAGTTTGAAAAAAAAGTTTGAAAAGATATTGTTTAAAAAAACATTTTATAAGAAATTTTTGAAAAAAAGTTTGAGAACAAAAAATGAAAAAAAATTGTTGAAAAAAAAAATTGGTGAAAAAAAAAAAACAACAAATTTTTTAAAAAATTTGTTGAAAAAACATGTAAGGGTTTCAGCTCGGGGCTACGAAACCTTAACAATTTTAATGGCTTTACATTAATTATTTAAAAGTTATTTCACTTATATTCACGTTAACAGTTAATTTATTTTATATCTACATGATGTCGTATAATAATAAAAAAATGATTGAGAAAAAAGAGTTCAAAAAATGTTTAATTTCAACTGCCTTGAGTTGTGGCTTATGAGGATGGGTTTTTCATTGACTTTCAATTCTGTAGGTATAGAGTAATGGATAAGACTCCCGCCTGCTAGGCGATAGATTCAGGTGTAGATGTGGGTTCGAAACCCCGCAGCGATAGAAATTTTATTTGTAATATATATATATATATGTCATCAAGCTATTTCCCTTGAACCTTCAAAAATCAAAGTCGGCCTCACATTGTTGTCCAAGGTTGGGCCGACATCAACTTAATACATGGCCTACATATGAAACCAAATGTCGGGCCGACGTTAAGAAGTCAAAGGCGGTTGACCGTTATCATTTAGCTGGTTGGCCCGACCAGTGGCGCACAAAGTAGGACCGTCCGTCCGACGGTTGGCCCGACCGTGGGCCGACGGTCAATTCGCACCTGGGTGGGAACTTCTTGACATAAAATGTGGTCACAGTATATTAAGATGGAAATGACACCGTCTTGGCATGAGAAAATGAAACCTTCTGTATCTGAATTAAGCCCTGATGATCTGAGAAAAGCAAAAGTTTGCTCCTT
>CAKNWU010200683.1:0-13106 GCA_932072015.1 Andricus quercustozae | reverse complement strand
TTTTTTTTTTCATTAACATTGGCAACATTTTAGCTGAAATACTTACATCTGAGAATTTTCGCCGCGTTGAGTACTAGAGTCACCTTGATTATTTAATGAACAGTTTTGAGATTGAACTGCATGAATATCAGCATTTGTTATCAGTACATTTCGATGCACATCACTTTCAGATAATTCACTGTCAGAACTATTCATTTTAAATGCTACTTGTGTGTAAACTTAATGTACGCTTGTATAGTTACTCGCACACTCATAGATCGCAGTTCCAGCGACCAAGCTTCGGCGGCGTGGCGTCGCTTATACGTAAGAAGCATCTAGATGTCGAACCCTCGGAAGCTTCGATCAATACACACAGCGTCCCCCAAACACCCTATTCAAGCATTTTCCACCCTCTAGGAACGACAGACGATCTTAAGAATCATGTATGTATATCATTAAGCTATTTCCCTTTCGGCGAGCCTCTATCAGCAAATATCATACTATCTATCTACTATCTATCTATCTATCGAGCAAATCTATCATACTCTAATACTCAACAAATACAAAAAATATAATCAGTAGCCCCGGTCGGGCCTCGCCGCCAAATAAGATGGTGAACCGGCCGCAAGTGTACGTACTGAAAACAACGCGTTTTCTTTAGCTTATACACAAAGAAAACTCTTACGAATTATGACTCTTGATCTTTACACCATAATTTCTAATAGTGTACTAAACATAATAATTTTTTGCAAACGGGTAATGAAAGATAAATGATTAAGGTTTCCGCTGATATAAATATTATAATTACTAATGTAGCTTATATGGTTCTAATGTTGTTGTGAAACTTCGTGCTTTGCACGAGTTGACGAAAAAACTTCACCAGCTCAAGATTCGTGTTTTCCTTCGCCCCAAGGTTTAGAAGGAGCTGTGGTGACTTCTCTCTGTATTCCTCGTGGAGCATTTAGGTAGTGGGGTGGGATACGGTATGTTATGGGCAATCAAGTTTCTTCATAACTTTTATGCCGTATATTGTGTTCGTGCGTTCATGTGAATGCTTCTATCTTGCTTTACTAGTTACGCGAAGCCTTCAATACAGTAACCGTAGGCTTTTCTCTCTCTCTCTTCTATTCGCTGGTACAAGATGTGGTTACCGCATCCATAGACAATTTGATTTATTAAATTATTTTTTAATTTTTAATAAAATGAAACGTATATTATTTCACATTTAATTTCAAATAATGGCCACTATAAGGAAACTGATAATTAATCAAAATGATTATTTGTTATATTTTAATAATAGTTTAAATGCATCCCATATTGGATAATAATTATTTTAATGAATAATAGAATCATAATAGTAGGAGCCTAAACAATGGCTGAGGGAGAGTCATATAAATACCAGGGTATTTTCGAATCTACGGGTATTCAGCATACGATAGTCAAGAAAAGCCTAACGACTGCCTTCACTACAAGACTCAGGTTGGTTCTGAAGAGTTCTCTTAATTCGGCAAAAAAGAGCAGAGCAATCAACACCTATGCCATCCCTGTCCTCACGTACTCCTTCGGGCTCATCAAATGGTCGAACACGGACTTCGAACGATTAAACAGAATCATCCACGTAGAAACGACCAAGCACCGAATGCACCACAGTAATTCGGCGATTGAAATGGTAGTTCTACCACGACATAGAGGGGGCAAAGACATTGTAGATGTCAGGAAACTGTGTGAGTCACAAGTTATACAGTTGCGAGACTATTTTAACAGCAAGCGAGATGTTCGGCTTTACAACACCATCTGTATAGCGGATCTTGACTACACGCCCTTGAATTTTTCCTCAGTGGAGGCCTTGAATATCAGGACAGAAACCATAGAGGAATTAAAAACACAATCGAGACAGAAAGCCATCCACGGCGAGCACCCCAAACCGTTAGATCAACATGAAGTGGATAGTGTGGCATCCAATATTTGGCGGAGAAAGGGCGTCCTTATCCAGGAACGGAAGGATTTTTTGTTACGATTCGAGACAGGGTTGTCAGGACGAGAAATTATCGTAAACACGTGCTACAACAAGACGTGGTTGACCGTTGCTGATTATGTGGAGATACGAACGAATCTGTCGAGCACATTATTAATGGTTGTCGCATAATGGCTCAAAAATAATATACGCAGACATAATGATTTTGCGGGCATTATACACCAACAACTTGCCCTAAAGTTAGGACTTTCAATAGAATGGATGTCTTTCTATAGATAAATTCCAATGCCCGTTTTAGAAAACGAAGATTACAACTTATATTGGGATGTAAATATCCAGCCGGATTATTACATCCGAGCCAATTGACCCGAGATCGTGATGCGAGAAGAAAAGGTGGCAGAGTTTACATCATCGACACTGCTTGTCCACTTAACCGAAATTTTACAGGCAACCTATACAAACATTTAGGAGTCAGTAGGATACTAGCAGCAGCTCAGAACGCGGTTTTATCAAACACCTGTCGCATTGAAACCGGATTCTTTTAAACCCGAGAGTAAGTTTAAAAATGATAATAGGAGCCTAAACCAGAAACACTGTAGAATCTTTTAACTATAAGTAATGAAGGATTGTTTTTTTAAGTTAATATTTTTAATCAATGCGACTATTTACTTTCTATTTTCACTTTAAAGGTCTCCTCTACTAGGAATATAATATGATATGTCATTTTTATTCTAAATGTGAATAATTTTTAGTTAAAATAAAAATTGAACGTATTTTAATTCAAATATAACCTAAATTTGATAATAATTAGTTTTAATTACTAATAAAATTGAAATATGTAATTTCAAATTTCATTCAATAATTCTGTACAATGTTAATTACTAAATTGAATTTTCGACACAAAAATACGAAATTTTAAGAAAGTACATGAAGTTTGTAGTAAAAATGATAAGTTTTTCAAACCAAAAATGAAATTATTGAATTTTTATTTAAAATAATTAATTTTCAACCAAAAAGGAAACGAATTTTCAAAAATATAGTTGAACTTTAAAGAAAGTAAAGTAATTTTTAACAAAGTACTTCAAATGTGAAAAAATAAGACGAGTTTTCAATAAAGAGTTTAAGTTTTCAATCATAGATTTACATTTTCAATCAAAGGAATTAACTTTCTACCCAAAAATACGAATTTTTTAGGTATACAACACAAAATATATTATGACTTTAGAATGTGAACTATACACAAAAACTCATCGTATTACATACATACATTCTTACCAGGGTTTCTGCTGAATATGGTTACAATTACTAATAAGCAATCGCGGACAATTGTCCAGGGATGGTCCCGAAGAAATAACCCCTAAGGGGAGGCGTAACGCCCGTGCCTAAAGCTGAATCGCACCTGGGTGAGGTGTCTTAAACGGAGACTCTGGGATACCGGGAAACCTCTCAGAATATTTGCGGCATTATCCTCGCACGTTGGGTTCTACAAGGACGGACGAACACTGCCGATCATTCTACAGTTCGGGGTGATAAAAATAATTTAGATAAAAACACGACGACGAACCGGCCCACTCCCACATTGAGTGGACGAATTAACTCAAGGATGACTTGATAGACCGCTACGATGCCAGAATTATCCCTGCTCACAGAGGCTTCATGGCACGTATGCCAACTCCGTTGTGCTAGAAACACCCAGAGCTTCAGCATGTTTCGCATCAGTCTTTGCGAAATCATCTTCTCTACGTCTTTAAAAATGGACGTGTACGCGGAGCGCTTCCCCAACCGCTGCTTGAAGCAAGCTGCAGACGAAGATGAGGAAGCGACAATAAGACCAATCGCAGAAAGCAGACACTTTCTGAGAGATGATAGTGATTTCAGGACAAGAAGGAACATTGATAAGGATATCTCGGAGGAGTCGGACCTCTGGATCATCAATTGTTCAGTTTATGGTGCTGCGAGAGCATTGACTGATTGAAATCGAATGCTAAAAATGACGATGGATCAAAACACCAAAAGATGCTTGAAATAACTGAACAAGAAGATTGGATAGGCAAGACAGAATGCGTCCCGTATTCAGTGTGCGATTGACTACGTAATATCTGGTAGACAATTCACGGAAAGGGTTCGAAAGTTAGCCCAAGAACTGAGAATCTTTAATCACACACTGACCAACTCAAAACTGCTGACAATCAAGCAGCATATTGCTGACAAAATACGGGTGTTATCTGACGCAAGGAGGAGAATACAGAAGGGAGAGAGATGGATCAGGGTGAATTGACAGTTTTCACTGATGTTGAAAGAAGATACTGATAATATAATTTGCTTCAAGGAGTTTTGCGACAACGCATCACATCTGAGGAGGAATATCCATCAATCACTGCCGAAGAGGAATACGCTGCAGGACCACATCAATCACGTTGCAGGACCAGATTGTATCAAGAAATTATGGTGGAAGAAGTTTACTACTACACAACAACATTTAACCCGCATATTCACCTCATATTTAAAGTCGAAAACGCCCATTCCGCAGTTTCTGGTGTTAGGACGCAATATATTCCTACCAAAAAAAGGTCACTTCTCCAACCCAGATAATTACAGGCCAATATCTTGTTTGAACACATGTATAAGATCTTTACAGCTGTCCTAAACAAAAGCATTGTTCGAAAAATTGAGCCTGTGTGGCGAGAGATTTATGAACAACGTGGTTTGAAAAAAGGGGTAGCAGGCTGTCGAGAGAACCAGAAAGATTTCGATTCAACCTCTCATAGACTTATCTTCTGTCTATTGGAAAGCTTGAATGTGCATCCATACATAGTGAGATGCATAGAGAGATTAATGCTCCTTTGGAAAACTAGCTTTACTATCTCATCTGGAAATTATCGTATAACAACATAAAACTTCACCTTCCAGAGGGGCCTCCTTTAAGGCGATACGATGAGCCCTTTGCCTTTTTGCATCAAACTTCTGCCCCCATCTCTCGCACTGCGAAATTCTTCTGGATACATCTGTGACGACACTTATCATCACGAGCATAGGGTCACTCATGTATTTTATATGGATGACCTGAAGATCTATGCCTCTGGTAATCGCAAACTTTAAACTTCTATAAATATCATCAGAAAGTACAAAGGAAATACTGGGATGGACTTTGGATTGGATAGGTGTGCCAAAAGTCATCTGAAGAAAGGAAAGATTATTGGCGTTCCCAAGGACCCTGAGCTTGTGGATATAAGTGTCATTAGACATATTAGCACTGCAGAGACCTATACATACCTCCGCTCTATAGCTGAACATTCTCGATCAATCACATTCCGCATGACTAACAATTTGCATGTTGTTTTGTTAGATTCCGTCTCTATTGAACATTTCATGCCTAACCATTTAAGAGCCCCCGTAAAAAATCACATAAAAATCTGTATGAATTCTCGGCTCATGTAAAAATTGTTAATAGGAGCTTGCCGTATATATAAAGCCGGAGTTGCAATAACTTGCAGTTTATATAACGTAAATTGCAAAATAGTTTGGAAAAATTACCATTCTCAATAGGAAGGTGCAGTGAGAGGAAACATAGTTGAATGTAGTTCTTTGCAAAAATTCCTATTTAAAATAGGAAATTCAGTGCCGAATGACGTAATATGCGCGGAGATTCACGAGGATGATCAAACTAGTAAATTTCATAATATGTTTTATCACAGAAAAAAGTCTCCAATCTGCTGCCCCGAAAACTCGTGTTCGATTCCCGCCAGCGCTGCTTTCTTCTAACATGATTGTTTCTGTTTCAGCTTAGAATATAATATTAATTACCTAATTTTATGTTTTATGTAGTAAATTTATAATGGATGTAACCATGATATACATCATTGAAAATACATAAAACAGTCTCAAGATCGTTTGAGATTCAATGTATACAAGGGACCCGATCAAAATATTCGTTCCATTTCGTTACTGCTATTTAAAAGAAATAATTTTGATCCAATCATCAATGTAATTTTAAATATTATCTAATTTTGTCCAAATCTAGAGATAACAGGTCAAACTTTAGTAAAATATAATTTTTTGTTAGCATGAACGAAATGGAACAAAGGTTTCTTTCGGATCCCTGAAGTATGCTCTGTACAAATTTCATTGCACAGAAACGAATTTCCAGTCGCCCGTGAAAATTTAAACAGTCACTTATTTTGGACCACTCTAATGCTTAGTTTCATGTTTCCTAATATTTTTGTGAGTGTCTTTAATTTCTTCTTCAATGGGTAGCCAATGCTACGTTGCTCACCTTTTCGAATTTCGTTTGCGAGTCCTTTTCAAAGTTCAGTAAGTTTTGTCAGTTGTTGTCGTTTTTCGAGAATGCTGGATATAAAATCACGAGGTTCTCTTTCAGTCGTTGTAAAATATACGTAATTATCTCTTCTTAAAAACATTTTTTCACGAAATTCTACAATATTGTTGTTTATGTTAAATGGACTGGACACGGGGATTTCGATCGGGGGTGGTTCCGGCGTGGGCGATTATCGACTGGATATATCACCTTCGGCCCTGCCCGTGTTTTGCAGGACTAGCAAAACGAAGGCTCGTCCAAAGGGAACTGAGGTAGGACTTAGGTCTGAGGGTACACCCGTTCCCAGCTATTTTGGCCGGCTCCTCCACGCCCGATGCACTGGTGGACATTCATGGAACACACGAACCCCCAAACCTCCAGAAAGAGAATGGAAAGACTTCTAGTCGAACCAAGGAGCAGATGCTGAAAGAAGCGATAGAGGTCACTTAGAGCGCGATGGAACAGACGAGAAAAGCGCAAGCAAGTATTTTGAGCCTAGCGGGTAAACAGGCTCAAAGAAACCTCAGTACACCGAAGCGCGCCATCAGCAACGATAAAAGAAAAGCCTCTAGTCCTGCGGAAAATCAGGGTGTTACTCCTATAGGAAAGAGGAAGAAGGATATCCCGTCGCCTACTAAGTGGACGGAGGTCACGAAGAATAAGAAGAACAAGGTTGAAAAACTGGAAGAAAAGAAGCAAGTCGAAGGGCAGGATAAGAAACAATCAAGAACAAATAATAAGCGTGCCAAACAAAAAGCAGAGGCAGTGATCGTCAAACCTGCGGAGGGTAAAACCTATACACAGATGTTAGGTGAAATACGAGGTAAGATGAAACCAGAGGACACGAATACGGTCATCACGGCTATTCGCCAAATAAGTGCCGCATGTATCCTTCTGGAACTTGGTAGAGAAACAAAGGACTGTACCGACTTCACAGAAGACCTGAAAGGCGTTCAGGGGGAAAATGATATAGTCCAAAATATAGTACCGAGAACCACTTGCGATGGGTGGTTTATTGTCCCCAAAAGAATGGCGACTTTCCCTCGAAGAGTAGCGTATACACAAGCATATACGTATTTATATATTTTATAAATATAATGTTAGAGATGGTGAAAAATTGACATACTTCAGACCAAAAAAGAATTCGTTTGTAGATCCTTTATTTCTTTCGACGTTTCGAAAACAATAGTTTTCCTCATCAGGATAATAAAAATTAGAAGTCCATCAATATAAAATTCACTTAAATTAAAACTTCAGTTATGGATTTATAATATAAACAAATGCAACTTACGTGGAAGAATGAACAATAGAAAGAGGAGAATTATGAATTTTATATTGATGGACTTCTAATTTTTATTATCCGGATGAGGAAAACTATTGTTTTCGAAACGTCGAAAGAAATAAAGGATTTACAAACGAATTCTCTTTGGTCTGAAGTATGTCAATTCTTCACCATCTCTAACATTATATTTATAAATTATATCACTCAGACAAATAAAATCGCTTTCCAACTTCTTTTCTAATCTAATGTATTTATATACGTATATGCATGGGTATACGCATATCGTTTATGTCCAAGATTTATGTGGGCGTCAACCAGGCCCGTTGTTACACGAGGTCAATTAAAAAATATATATATCCCAGACCGGCAAATTTCAAGTTTAAAATTCTAAGAATAACTGAACCTATAATTTTACATAAAGCTGAAAGGAACCTGAAATGGGTAAAGTAAGGATAGCATGAGGATAGGTGTTACAGGGGTGGTTCTTAACATCACATCAAGTAGACTATAGAGCGACCACGTGGTCGATGGCCAATATCCAGTACGCGAGGCCACTTGATTCGGAGCAGAAATATACACGGAAACCTAAGACAAATTTACGCGAAGACCCTAAGCACTGACTCGACTACCAAATATAAACTCAATCAAGAGGCGAAAGAAAGGCACTCAAAAGAAAAGGGGTCAAGCGCGGCAATGTGTGTTCAGCAGAAATCCAAAATTCAAAAAATGTACAATCCTCAATATACGTCCAGAAGGATGCAAGGAAAATCAAGTGTGACAACGTTGCGCGTCTCATCAGTCGGACACCAAAAACGACAGTGAAAGATTCATGCGACGCACCAAGATCGTGAACTCGGAGGGTGCTCCCATCAAGGCGTGTTAACAAACATTAAGTGTCTGCGCAACTACCGGGGAACACTACGAACTAAAATAATCACTATATAGAACTATTAATCTATTCGCGTGACAATTTTCAAGTATAAGTTTTTAAGACCAATATTCCGAGCTTAATCTTAAAAATGACATCGGCATTAACGTTCGCAAAACATAAACTACCGCGAGCCTAGTAGAGGTACTGTGAAATAAACGGTTACTAACTGAAACTAAGAACTATTTTTCGCAACAACCACATAGGCGTAATAAAATTCTCGTATCCATATAAATCTAAGTCTACATCCATATCATAAGCTTAATTACTTGAGCGGAATCAAGGTTTAAAGAGACTTGAAATGTTTCCAAACTTCTCGCAACAGGTTATTTAACCAACTATATAAATAAATCTCGAACTAATAGTTAGCAACAAGTGATGTTACTAAATTTTCAACCGAATAATACTTTCATTTAGGTCAAAGAAAATAATTAAAAAAGGGATCGGTTTTTGGGCCTAAGACTCTTACTCGAGAAGATTTAGACTCATCATGAACGTTCTCGTTTCGCTAAATGTGACAACCGACCTAATCTCGACCAGACAGGAACGCGCATGCGCATGAAGAATCTTTCATTGGTGCGTTGAAGAATTAATCGCAATTATAAATACACACATATACAAGCATGGGTATAATCAAGACAATAACATTCCTAGTTGAATCCAAAATTCTACGACGGTGCATGATTACCGAGTTTTAGGATTTACGCGATTCAATTTTTGGTAACAGGTCCTCTATAATGGCTGCGTTAATTGGTTGATAGATTCGTCCGATAGTCCGTTCGACGACCAATGAGCTCCCATTCATCAGGTTTCCGATCATCTTATTACAGTTTGAGGATCGTGATGTCACGCGTCCTGGTAATATGGTGTTTAACGGGCGTCCCTGGTGACTGATAAGTTTGAGATCGGTAACACCGGAGTCGTGGTGGCTCGTGTGACGTCACGCCTCCGAGACATTGCGTTAGAGGATGACAGAAGATGGCGGCGTCTTGTGACAATCTGACTAGCCAAGCGGTGACTCTGGACAGGAAGCACCGGTAACCAGCGTCAGAATCCGTGGCAATCCTTTACGTGGCGACTCAGCCCTGGTTACCATGGAGTCGTTAATGGCAAGTTTATCGTGACGTCACGCCTCGATGACATGGCGCTGAAAGACCAGTGGAGGATGTCGGCCAAGTACGATGCTAAGTAGAAAGGGTGTTTGAGGTCCGCCATTTTGGATGGAAATTGGTTACCATGGAGACGTGGGATGGTTGGACTATGGTTGGTGATCGATACTTTATCCAGGGTACGTTAGCAACTCCTGGTGAAAATATGATGCGATGACCCGTCCCTGGGTTCTGTTGTTGTTGTAGTTGATCTCGGGTTTGACAGGTGGAGGTAAGGTAACATGAAAACAGATTTTTCGAGGAGGAAATAACGATGGATTTTGATTTAACAATATTTCATATGGGTATCGACTTGAAGTGGCAGGTGAGTTGAATATTACCCTGTCACACACTCTAGAGATCAGAGATCTAGATAGTTACACCACCAGAGAAGAGGTCTAAGCAGCACTTAAACGGCACCTGAAGGAACTCACTGAGCAACTAAAGGTCACCTTCAGCAAGCCTAACGGCAGAGGCCAATCTCTGGCGGTAGTAGAGCTAAGAACGCAAGCGTTAAACGAGTTACTCAAAACAGAACGCGTCAAGATAGGATGGGTAAACTACTGGGTTCGAAGAAGAGTCAAGGGCCTGGACAGAATGGATGCGTACTTTAAGTGTGGCACGAAGGGCCACAAAGGCGCAAACTGCAATGCAGGGGTGCAATGTGTCCTGTGAAGAGAAACGAAGCCTCCAGAGGATCAGTTGAAACATTTCCCGGAGTCTGGCAAATGTCAAGTCTTCAGGGAGGGGCTAGATCGAGCTAAAGGAAACCGCCAAGCATGATAAATGTTTTGCAAGTCAACTTACATCGAAGCCAAGCAGCGGGCGAAGACAAGGAGAGGCACAGAGATAAAAAAGACCTTGTTTCTGTTGTGGAGAAGACGGTAGGTCTCATTCAGCGGGCATGTAATGCTGCCATGCCTCCGAAGAGCCGAAACCACAGCCGATACCCGGCTTACTGGTGTTCGATAGAAATTTCCGAGTTAAAAAAGACCTGCTTCGCCTTAAGCCGGAAGGCCAAGCGAGCAAAGAAGAGACCCGCCGAGATGGCCCTAAAAATGCGGAATTTCTTTGAATGAAGAAACAGCTGGGGAAAACCGTCAAGCGAAGCAAACGCGCAGGCTGGATGGCCGTGGCAAAGGAGGTGGACAACGAAATATGGGGCCTTAGCTACAGGATAGTTACCCGAAAGCTGGGAGCCACTACAGCGCCTCTGAAAAGCGACGGGAAAACAAGGAGGAAAATCGTATACTCGCTTTTTCCAGCAGCGGACGTAGAGCAAGATGCAAATGAAGAGATCCCTATTGACATTCCACTCTTTGAGGCAGAAGAGCTTCGACAAGCCGCCAGCTCCCTGCAGAAAAAGAAGAAGCCGGGCCCAGATGGTATTCCATCAGAGGCTCTCGAAGCCGTGGAATGTTATAACCCGCAACTTCTGCTGGAGATGTGAACCAGCTGTCTAAGAACCGAAAGTTTCCCTAAGAGATTGAAGGAACAAAGACTTCACTGATATGCAAAGACGAGGGCGACCCAGGCTCCCCGTCATCCTAAAGGCCTTTGTGCATGATGTACAAGACCGAAAGGCTACTGAAAAAGCTATTGAAACCTCGCCTGCTATCAGCAGTCCAAGCGGCTGGAGACCTGTCCAGCTGGAAGTGCGGATTCAGTAAGGGACGTAGCACCATAGAAGCAGCTCAGTGCATAGTGGAAGCCGGTACGTCAGCGCGACAAGGGAACCACTACTCATGAGCAGTAGTGCTTCTGGTTACCCTAGATATCAAGAAAGTCTTTAACACGGCCAGGTGAAAGGACATCATGAACGCGCTCCGACAAACGTTCAAGGTGCCACAATATCTCCTCTCGATGGAAAGAAATTACCTAAAGGATATAGTGCTATTGTATGACACAAGCGATGGTCCACGAAGAAGAGCAATCACCGCAGGAGCATCGCAGGGATAATTTATTATTTTTTATTATTTATTATTTAGTAGTACGTTTAGATTGATAAACGATCAAACTGCCCGGATTAATCGATCACATGGAGAGGTCAACTGATTCTTGACCCAATTTCTATCGGGCCACGGATATTTCCAGGCATACCTGCACAAAATCGGCAAATCAAGGAGCTCTGATTGCAGGTATTGCAGCCCGGATACAGATGTCACGTCACATACGTTCTTCACATGTGGCAGATCGGTAAAAGATAGGACGATGATGGAAACGGACATTGGACCAATCAGCCCAGAAGACATCATGGCCAAAATACTAAGCAGCTTGAAAAGATGAAAAAAGTAAACTCTTGCATGGAGGCAGTGTCCTGGGAGAAGAAGAGAGAAGAACACCTTGTGTTTCAGAATAAGACCATCAGACCAGATTTACCGACAGCGAGAACCCACCATGCCCTACCAAGATGTCGATGGCCTAGGCAGAATAGAAGAAAGAAATTGAAAGGAGCTTTTAGAGGGCAAGAAAAAGGCACCCTCTGATGTAATTTGCAAGCGTTTTCCGGGGGAATTTGTGCCAAGAAGAAAAGTATAGTGTTTTTCAATGAGTCCTCTGTAGCATAATTATCAATCAGCATTACCATCCCGTGTTGGGCTGCTATTTTCCCATCGGGCGCCTCCCCAGGTTGCAGATAGGGGAACTCCTCCCAGATATGGGTGGTACCGGTGAAATAAAATATCTGGGGCGGGCAAAAAACTGTCTAAGGGAAGGACCTTGAATTCAAAACAGTCATGTATTCGTATTTTAAAAATATCGTTCCCCAAGCCAGTAGAAATTTCTCCACCGATTGCGATCGGGTTCCAGCCCCGGTAGTCAGTGCCGGTTCCATGGCTTTTGAGGGGGGACTAAACATATAACAGTGATAAAATAAAAAAATAAAACAACGAAAAAGGTACAACTGAGATGCTAGAACGCGTGACTGCACTGCAAAGGAATATAGAGAAGGTTGAAGTGGCTATCAAAAAAGAATTAGCTGAAAATGGAAAACAGATGGACGAAATAACACAAGCTTCGAAGAGGAAACAAAATGTCAGCACAGTAATTAAAGACGGACTCAAGAAAGTTACAGCCATGGTGGAAAAGCTAAACTGCGAGAGTGACGTCCAAAGGATGGCACAAGATAGCCTCACTTGTATGCTGTGGGTTCAAGTGTGCAGCGAGACTAGAAGAGAAAGCGTGGGATCACCCAAAGCTGCATCGAGCTCTAAGAGATTGCCGTGCAGTCGAGCGGAAACCCAGGCTGCTACTCCGGTGTACAAGAGAAGGAAGGATGAGGCAGCAACTTCGACAGAATGGCAAACTGCGAAAGGAAGAAAGGAGTTTAAAGTTTGGGTCACTAAGCCAAATAGCAGAGGACAACCTCTAGCTATACATTGAAGTCATCAAAAAAGACCAAGCGAGTTAATACAATCAGCCCGCATAAAGGTAGTCACCGTCACCGTCACCGTCACCGTCACCGTCACCGTCACCGTCAC
>CAKNWU010200681.1:0-11825 GCA_932072015.1 Andricus quercustozae | reverse complement strand
TTTTAGCTTTTAATTTTAATGTTATTTTTTACAATTCAGACAAAAAGTACGCATCCTATCAAGAAATGATAGCTTGTTTCATTTGCCCAAAAATTTAGTTTCTTTATTTTTAATGTTATTTTTCACGATTAAAACAAAAACGACGCATCCTATCGAAAAACTATGAGTGACAAATTTGTCGCTCCTTTTGATTACCCAATTTTTTTAAATTGTTTTTTTATAGTTTATGTTGCATGTCCAAAAATTAATTTTTTTTTAAATGTTTTTTACGAATAAAACGAAAACTACGCGTGTTATCAAAAAGTGATTAATAAGAAATTTCTAGATCTATTTTGGGTACACAATTGTTTTCTATTCATCTTTTGTTGTCTCTTGTATATTTTGACCGCAAAATGGAATTTGTAATGCTAATCTGATAGGGTGTTCAAAATGCAACGTTTTTTTCCATTTATTAATTTTCATATCGTGCATTCCTTGGTTTACAATTTTAATTTGTTTATTTGAATTTTGTAAATGCTATAAGTGGTAATTTTTTTATCAAAAAAGTAATAGAGATACATTTTTTTGTGTACTACGAATAGCCGTAAAGAGTATATCAAGTGCCAATCCAATCTGTCAACCTGTTTTTCGGGTTCAGACGGTCTCCAACCGTGGAAATTTGACAAAAACGTCAATAAAATATGAATTAGCAAAATTTTTCGCCTAAATTATATCTAGAAATTTGTTCAGAAGCATTGTACGCTAGCACTCGTATTATTTGTTCAAATCGTAGAAAATAAAATTTTAAATTAAAAAATTAAATTAATGAAAAATTACACAAGCTGCAATAAAATGTTTAGTAATAAAATTCTGCCCCTGAATAAGATCTAACAATTTCTTTTCGAAGTTTTTTTTGATAGAATTCGCACCTTTTTAAATTATAAAAACAAAACAATGAAAATACGTATGTTTCCGAGTATGTTTCAATATCAGTACATATTATGAATTGTAATAATGTACATTTATTGAAAAGATACATATTTCAGGGTAGCTGCGGATAAAGGTTTTAATTCACAATCACCATATTACAGTTGTCGATGGTTTGAGCCTTAATTTTAAAAGGTCTGTAGACAAATGTGGGGGAAGTATGTACAAGGAGCAAGCGCGTAGCGCACGGTAAGTGCATTATCGAGCGCGAAGCGTGCGATCCAAAAGAGGCGCTCACTGCGCCCCCTCAAATTTTTGAGCGAAGCGAGCGTCGCACGGATTCATCAGGAATTTGATGTGGGGAAATAGTCTCTCGAGCCTATAAAACATTTGCTTGACTTTAAAATACAATTCTTTCCATCAATTCGCATTTCCGCATTTCAAAGAAATATTTATTCCCTTTCATGTCACATTCATTTGCAACAATGAGTCATTCACTTGATTTAAAATGTATAGTTTTGTCTTCAATTAATATTTCGTTGATACAAAGAAATATTCCCTTCCGACAAATAGGTCATGCTTGTGAATAAAACTATATTAACAGAATCCTATTAGAATGGCACTGTCTGGTTAAAAATAATTTATTTGTTTGAAAATTCAAATTTTTGGTTGAAATCTCGTCTTCTTGGGTTAAATATTGAAAATGCGACATATTTTGACAGAATATCTTAAGAATTTTATTTATTTATTAATAATAATACAATAAATAATCAAATTAATACAATAATTAATTATTTATTTATTGAATTGAATATGATATCAACATTAATTTGAATTGAAAGAATTTATTCCCCTATTCTTCTAACATTTTTGTAAAAAAATCACCCTATTCTACCTATTTTGAAAGAATTTTGGGCTATGAAGTTAGACATTTGAATATTTTTAATTATTCTTGACTCATTACCGAAGCTTATGAACGCCGAAAACGTAGAAGGACGTGAAATCCACACCCTAATCCATAAGATTCAGTAGGACAGAAAGAATTTTCATCTTGAACATTATGACCCCCATCAGGAATTTAACCATATTTATCAACATTTTTGTAAAGAATTTCCTCATCATCCACGTTATGGTCATCCTAGAGCTTCTGGATCTGGCAACCAAAACTAACACTTCAAATTTAATAAGAAAAATATGTTGAAAACCAATACATAATTCGACACGTCCAAATAACAAGGTTCCATATCGGAGAGACCAAATGAAAAGGTGCTAACTCGTGGAAACAAAATGAAAACGTACTATCTCGCGTGGCGAACTCTCGAAACTTCATAATCCCATATACATTATATTGAGGGCACCTTTTCATTTGTTGAATCCGAGATGCAACCCTGTCATTTGGAGATATCGAATTGTACATATGAAGGGTGGCAGTACAGAATTAGATAACCAACAAAATGGGCATTTTCATCAGCGTGAAAAAGCATTTTGCAAAATCAAAATCGCTATTTAGAGATAAAATAAAAGTCCACTTCGTAGCTAAAATGATGCTGAACTGAGGTCAAAAACTTTTCAAGATGGTTTTGTTTAGTGCAAAGGAATGTTAGCTTCTCTTGTAAAATGCATAATAGTTATCTACTTTTTGCTTTTGCTGCAGCTTTATCCAGTTTTATCAGATTTTTTTTATTAAAAAAGCTGGCGGTTTCTCTGTGTACTCATAATTGACGAAATTCTGTACATCTAAGATGATTTGTTTATTAGCTTTCCTGAAATTTTAAAACGTCTGTAGAATGGCCAAACGAAAATTGCATGATAAATCTTTTATTTTTATATGATATGACACACGGTGACGGTGACATTAGATTAATCTGGTTTTAAAACGTTTCATTGATCAATAATTTCCGTTTCTACTTTGAATTCTTCATAAAACAAAACGAATTATTTGAGTTCGAATATTGCCTGCTGGCAACATATGCCAGATTTTAATTTTCTCTTCGACAACGTATTTTCCTTTTTGTTGGAATTCTAAAGAATTCTGAAGAATTTATAATTAATTCAAAAGAATTCGAGGTTAATTAAAACAAATTAAAAAATTTATCTGGAAAAAATATGCCGCCTTCGAAATTTTTTACTCCTGGAAAAGGGTTTAGGATTTTTGCTTTCAGATTTTGAAATGAATAAATAAACGCTGTTTAGAAACACCCTCACGGAAAAAATTTAAAACTAAACCAGCAATACTTATCCTTGATCTACCTACAAATAATGTTAGAAATGGACCAACGATATTGGTAAAATGTTTAAAGTACACTGAATTAAGAATGTTGAAACACTGCATATGGGGACTGATAAAATAGGATTAATTTGGACAGAGGTTTGATATTTCTAATGAATTTAACAGTTCACATTACAATTAAAGAAATTCTTAGGGGCTACTTGAAATAAAAATGAGTGAAATTAATATCAGAAATAGTTTTTAAACTTTTGTTTAAAAAGTCTTTTTACAAGACTCTGTACTTTTTACTTTTTTACAAAAAGCCTTACTTTTGTACTTTTGGATTTAAACTTATTTTATTTCTCCGTATTTCTTACTGACCAAAAATTTAAACGGGAATTTTCGATTTTGTATTATCTAAAACTTACGTCGACTGTTTCAAAAACAAAAATTACATAATTCAAATATATTTTTGTGTTATCAATTTGATTTTGCTTCCTCAGAGAGGAAGCTTTTTTTAGCACTTTGTAATATTTAAAAAACGGGTGTTTATCGTAAAAATTTTGGTTCACCATGAATCAAAGTTGATGCAAGAACGTAAGAGATTCCTTGGTTCTAGACTAATCGATTGACCTATAATATTATTACATTTTATTAAAGAGTAAGGATGTTACGGTTATCTATATAATTTGAAACATCGGTTTTACACATAAAAACATTTTTAATTGGCATATTTCAAAGTTCATGCAAGAATAGAAAATGCTCCTTGATTAAAAATATTTTTCAGAATGAGACAATAAAGTATTTTTCTGTTTGGAGTACACATTTTTTTAGGTTTTATTTGTGATTGATTCACTCAACGATAAGAGTTGCCTTAAATTATTGTATAACACGTGTGCAATCTAGCGATGTAGAACTGAGGCTCCCGCTCTTACAAGATAGTAAAATATTTCAATGAGAAAACACGCAAAATTATAAGATGTAAATATTTGAAACTATATTTCAACTTTGATATCTATATGTGCACGTTTAACAGCTAGTATAAATACGACTATAAGTTGGCGAATTTGTGAAAAATCATCAGTTTTCCGCTACGACATTTAAAAATACTAAATTTCATCTATACGTAAAAAGATAATGAGGTCCCTTTTGAGAAGTCTTGTCGTCTTCATGTTTTTCTTTCATTATATCGGTAAGTACATTTATTATATTTTCCCAATACTCAGTACATCTCGACACCCACCCAGTCAACATCTGGTTCGCTTGGATTTGATATAAAGAATTTTGCGTATTAGTAAATTACTCTTATGTAATAAAGTATTTGCTTATGGCTCATCAACAAAGTACGCAAGGATTTTAGGATAGAAGCGGAGCCAACGAAAACTTACACCTATGATACGGTTACAGACATTTACTACGGAAAAAGCCTTACGAGGAGGTTTGGTGGGGGGCTTCCTTAATTCAAAAAATAACACTCTTGCTTAATTTATATGGCTGACTCCTAATCGGTTTTCGGGGTTCAGATCTTTCTTTAAAAGCTTTTTACTATCTTCAAATACATTTTTAGCATTTCAAATTTATAAATATCTATTGTCACTTGACACAAATATCATCAGATATGATGAGCACCCCAAGACCAAGACAAAGGATCATTAGATTTACCGATGATGGCCGCACTGAAATTTTCAAACATAGTACTGGAGAATTTGTAGAAGAGAAACCTATTCGTCCACGTAAAAATCGAAACCAACGTGTCGAAGGAGAATCTGCCTCTACACATGTCAAAGAAGAACCCCTTCCTACAACACCATCTCGTAGTAAACGTGTCAGGCCAGAAACGCACAATAACGTTCGACGATCCAATCCAAATATCCATGAGACTCCTGAACATATGCCTACTTTTCAACAAGATACTGCAAGTTACAATATAGGACCTTTTACTGGTAAGTAGAATAATTATTATTATTTTTGTAATACTTGGCATGAAATGTAGTCTTTGCTTGTCGCCTTTAAGTGCTCAGATATTTTTTATAAGATTTAATTTACGAGAATTTCCATAAATGACGGATCACGAGTGGTTCGCATATGCTATTTCATTCATTATTATTTTGCTATTTTTATATAAATTTTTATCATTGAAACTTTATGAATCTAATTTAGTTTTTCCCATGAATATTGTCAGGTTCCCAACAGAATAACGGTCTTCGTATGGGACTTAACGAGCATGGCTTTATTCAATTTACTAATCAGCATGTTGGACATTCTCAAGATAATTATTTCCCTGGCCCTAGCCAGTACCAATATTCCGCCAGACCTAGCCAGCACCAATATTCCCCTGGACCTAGCCAGCACCAAGGACCTATGTATTACTCAGATAGGTCTACTTTTCAAGCAAACCATCCAAATTTCCAAAATCATTATCCACCACAATCTGTCGAAGGGACTCTTGTATTACATGGGTATCCTATAAAAAGGCCTGATCCCAAAAAACCTAACCATAATCAGCCACAAACTAATCTCGAATTTGTCAAAGAGACTGTAAGTGAACTTGTGTATAAATCTGTTGAATTGGGTAAATATGTAGACTCTGGCGAAATTAGAAGACGAAAATCAGTTATGAAGAATGAAAACCAATAAAAGCGTTTAAGTCATACCGGTTGCTATATTACACCACATTCTAATTAAAATATAAATGTGTTTGAATTATGTTTTTATGTAATATGTTTTGAAATATAGATAAAAATTATGTTGCACTTATTCCAATCCTGTTTCCTTCGGAATTGGTTTACACTCTGAATTTAAATCAGGAAAAATTTGACTGGGTGAATTAACCAAACATATTTTGACTAGAAAGTGAGTCAAGTATACTGAACAAATAATCGATTGAGTAGATGAATCAGTCACTATTGTTGACTGAAACAATTATACATACTTCAAAGCGCTTCAATGGCAGTACATCCCAAAATGTTCTACGTTATTATTAACGAAGTGTATACACTGTCGGACAATTTTTTTATATGGTTAAAAAAAGCATATTTAAAGCATACCTCAAGGACTATCAGACATTAAAGAGTAAGGTCATGTGATTTAAGAGTTATTTCGTGAGTTTTTGACTTTTGACGCTTTACATGGAACGTTTTATATAAATTCTAAGTGAGCGTTTAAATTGACCACAAGACGTTGCGAGTGTTTCAATTATGCCAGAATGCGTTCTGAGCATTTGGCAAGAGCCAGAACATGGTGTGGCATATATGAAGTATCCACAACGGGTTCTGGCATATATAAAGTGTTCATAACTGGTTTTAGTACATATAGATGAGTTTGGGAAACTTTATAATTGCCTCAACGTTAATATAATAATTTGTTTAATTAGGGCTATCAAATTGTTTTTCTTATAACATTGGGCGCTCTGAAAATGCTCGGTTAAACCAAAATAATAATATACCATCATCTCGTAGAATTAATATACATTTATATTAAGGTCGGTAAAAAAGAGTGCATGAAAACACAAAATTCTTTGATGCCCTAAAATCTTGTTCAATATTTAAAACTAAAATAACAAACTTAAAATTCATCGACTTAATTGTTATTTATAATCAAAGTGCAACATACTGGTAGAATTTTCTTGCAAATTTACTGTGAATATCAGAATTTGAACATGAATACTGCTATTTTTAGGTTAAATCTTTTCATTATTCGCTTAATTGAACTTTTCCACTTGAAACCCAGTATCATTTTGATCAGTTATAACTGGATTTTGAAAAGAGGTATAATCCTGTCTTCGAACATTAGAAAAGAATTACAATTTTGACTTGAAACGGGGAATTTTCGAAAAGAATTATGATTCTGGATTGGGAAAGGGAGGGGGGGGGGGAGTAAAAATATGTTGGTTAATTGCATCATTCGAATACTTACTGATTTAACTTTGTAGTGTACACCAATTGAAATTGAAAGAGGATTAGGAAAATTGAAAAATCAAGTTTTCATAACATCTGCTATATTATAATAAACAGCGTTGATTAAAAAAAGAAATACAATGGATACAACTTCGTAATTTTTTTACTTTTATTTAAAAACGTAAATGTTACTTTAAAGGCTGTATATGATTGGTGATTATTGGTTATAATGTTTCTTATACATGTGGTAAGCTATATTCTCTGCTGACTTTGGAGGATGGCGATAGTCGCCATGATATTTTTGAAACATACGCTGAACTTCAAGTACTTATGAAACCTTGGGATTAGTGTGTGAATGTTTATCCGGAACATTTAAAGGATTAGAAATGTATGCATGATTAATATGGTTTTCATTGTCCAGGGCTATTTTGGTGATTTACACGTTTGTGTGTATAAAATTAGGATATTAATGAAATATCCTCAGGATATTATGAGGTATCCTTGGGACATTCTAGTGATATCAAGATTTCCGCACTGTACGATATTATTCGCGATATTCCTAGGATATGCCCAAGATATCCTGGGAGATAAATGGGATATCCCGCCAATATCTCATGTTGTGAGGGTATCATTGAGTAAACTACATATTTCATCATACTGTAAAAGAATGTTTTTGACCTTTAATTTCAGTACCGTAGAATTACCTAACTCTCAAATACTTTGTAATTGGATAATACATTATTTCCACTTTGAGTCTTTGAAGTAGTAAGTTTGCTTAAAAATGGTAAATAATTACCAAGTATGATTTTCATTCAGTTGCAGCAGGTTTTTAAAAACTTTAAGATAAATTGCAACAAACTAAAATATGATACATTCTAAATTTGGAAGGAAAAGAAATTACAGTTTCTATATATGAACAAAATCGAAATTTGGTCGAACTTTAAATTCATAAACGTTTTTAAATTTCATTTTTTTACGAAGAATTTAAGGTAGAAACAAAAATTATCAAACAACCAAAAGTGTTCAAACCAGATTATTGAAATGCTACCAGCACCGCGTAATAATCATTTAAAGTCGCTTTTCAGTCAGCAATATTGACTGATTTGTCTACTAAGGTGATTATTTTTTCAGTAGCAATGACTAATTATTCAATAAAAAATATGTTTCATCAATTTAATCAGTCAATTTTTTAATGATTTAAAAGACTCCGTACGTTTCTTATGAAAATTGGGTATATATCAAATTGAAACAATATAACTGAAACGAAATTTCCATCCGGAACGTGCAGGTTCTTTAGAGTGCACTCGAATTATGATAAAAAGAGGATTGCAAATATGATCATTAATTTTTCATGACTTCTTCTATCTTACGATAAACGAAGTTGATTGAAAAGAAAATAGTTGAAATGCAATATTATCACTAATTGTAAGTAATGTATGTATTCCATGAAATATTATATACAAAGAAAACATAATATGTAAACATAAATGTTTGAATTAATAGGTGACTTGCAATAGAAACGAGTGTGACGTAAAACGGGGGCAATTTTAAAGTTACAACTACGGAAAATCGGTTTTTAAGAAAAACGCATTTAAAGGTTGGTTTTGCAGTTCCTAAAGCTCCAGGACCACCTCCATTATGTTAAAGATCATAATGTTAATTGTAATTTTGTTAATGCAAATGATAAGCTGCACACTCAGCTGAATTCAGAGGATGTCGTTTTTAGCTATAATATTTTACAAACCATTGTTGAGCTTCATGCAATTCTGAATTTTTAGGATTAGTTGATGGATGATTACGGTGGACATTTGAAATGTCATAAATAGGTCCACGAATTAGATCAAAGCTTGGAGTGTTTTGTTGAAAAGCATTGGAAATTGGAGGTAGTTCTAGATCGTTAATATATGTATAGAATTCTTGTTTACGCTTTCTATTCTTATATAGGAATGTAGGAAACGTTCTCTTCTTGGGTATCTTGGGACGTTCTTCTGGTACGAAACGTTGAATATGTTCATTAAAAAGCTCAAGCTCGTCAACCTTGTTCAATTTCATACTAAGTCCATTACACTTTCAAGCCCATTCCTGATGATATTTCTGTCAAAAGACAAACGATAGTGATTGAATAAATAATGGCCAAAGTGGAATAGTAAAAGCATATAATAAAATTTTAACTAGTACGTAAAACTTTAGATATCTGATGAAAACAATCTAGATAGAGGAAACTAGACAAGACTAGGTCACTTTAATGTGCAAAAAAAAATGTTTTAAGACTTTTCATTATGCTATTCGGTACAACATTTAGCATAACTGGACACATTTTTGTCTAGATATTATAAGTAACAAATATTGGAGATAAAAAAACTGATTATCGATATGAAAAACAAAAAATACGACTACCTTATATGAATAAGTTTAAAAACTAATTGACAATATTTTTGAAGCCGAACTCTTTATTATAAAAGAACTTTTCGTTGCTCCCCTGCTGAAAAGAAGTATAGAAAATTATAGAATTTGATAGACTCTTCGTGCAGAGAACACACGAAAATAAATTAAATTGCATACATCTGGGGAAAATAAAATCAAAATCTATCAAGAAGTCGAATATAAATAAAATTCTATAAGCACATTTGATAGAAATCCTATAAAATTGAATCAACCCTCAATAATTAAATTCCTTCAGCAGATATGATAACATTAATTTCACAAGTAAAAATATATCAGAACATTTGATAGACCTTTCTATCAAATTGTATCTATCTAGAAAGCCTGTGATTTCCTATCATCATATTTTCATTACAATTCGATAAAGTCTGGTCGGTACAAAAGGCTTGTATCAAATTCCATGTTTCATAGTCAAGGATATTTCTACAAAATCCTAACTGTTCAGAAATTGTTTACTTTTCTATAAAAAGTTTCTTATTGAAACTCTATCGAATCTTATCAGCACAAGACTTATATCAAATCCTATGTTTCGGAATGCCGGAAATTTCTACGAAATTCTATTCGTACAGAAATCTTATACTTTTCTTCAAGCATGTCTACCAGCATCTGATTGAAACTAGCAAATCTTAACAGCACCAATCTTGTATTAAATCCTATGTTCCAGAATCTCGTATATTTCTATGGAGTTCAATCTGTTAAGAAATCGGATACCTTTCTATCAAGAGCTTCTCATTCAAATTCTATGAAATCTTATCCACTCCAGACTTTCATCAAATTCTACGTATCAGAATTTTGGAAGTTTCTATCAAATTGTATCCGTCGAGAAATGTTATTATTTCTTATCAAAATTTTCTCATTGCATAAGAATTGATATAAAAATAATGAAAGTATCTTGGCCATTATATCCAAACGTTTGATAGAAATTGGATTACCTTTTTAGCTGTACACCATGGAAAACTTCCGATAATGATAATTATTAATTTTGATGAACTTTCTAACAAAAGTGTATGATAGAAATGTGAAAGAAACCCCTAAAATTCCAGATTAAAAAGTAATACATTTTTTTTATCAAGTCGTATCAAACGTTTTCAGCTATGCGTTTCTGAAGAGTAGGTCAAAAAGAGTCGGTCACATTGACTCTTGCTTAGTTTTATTTCCATTTGTTAGGTACATAAAATCAACTGTTTTAGAAATTCGTAGAGGGCAAATGATAAATTTTCAGAACCTTCGATTGCTAATATACATACTACAGTTTGATGTACGTAATATAGATAATGGATTCCCGAAAGATGGATTAAGATATTTAAAATAACTTTGTAATTAACCTCCTTGACGTTTTTTACAATCTTCGAAGATTATACCTGTGATGCCACTTTTATGATAATATAGGTAACATCAGTTTTCGGTATTTTGAGTTATACTGTTTCAATCTAAGAACTGCTAAAACATTCACTGAATGAAAAACACTATAAAATTCAAATTAAATAATTACTTATTCAAATTCCTGTCAAGAAGAAACTGGCATACTCGCCGAACTGAAGAAATTAAAGTTAAATTGAAAGGATCTGATGACTAGGCTTACGGACATTATAACCACCTTTTCCTTGCCAGTTCCTCCCGAATTGTAGAAGTCATATCATCTCTTTATATCCAATTCAAGGAGCTAGAGATAAATTTACTGACTACCATTTGTTTAAACTCGGCTAAATTAAAATTATGAACTTATCCCTTTTAAATACTTGTTATCGTGAATTTCATATTGTATTTATTTTCAAAATTACAATATGCCGGATTTTAGTTTACTATTCCGACATAGTTTGCCAGCTTTTAATTTTGCCTTCCGGCTTATTTTATGGTGAATGTAATTGAATTCTAAAGAATTCAAGGGTAATTCCAACCAGGTTAAAAATAGATTCCCGACAAAGATGCCAAAATAGAAAATTAAAAGGACATCTTTGTGACAGATGGAGGTTATGCTTAATCTCTGTAAATGTATCCTCCATCCATGGTAGAATGTATTGTTTTTCAAAAGCTTTTAGATCAGATAAGACTAGGCCAGAAAACAAATCATGATCCAGCAAAATATGCCGGAAGAGTAAATTATGATCCAGCAAAATATGCTGATACAAGAAAGGAATCTTAATAACATCATGCGGGCTTAACCATTTTTGAGACCTGGAGATTTTTTTTACCTAAAAATTAAATTTTTGAATTTTTCTCGTAAACGATGAAAGATATCGCGAAAGAACAAGAGACATTTTTCATAGAAATTTCATAGGCGTGCAAACTTATATATTATCATTTTTTCTTACCTGTTATTGTTTCCAAGAAAAAGTAGAAAATTCGATTGTAAGAAAAAAGAATTTTCCTGG
>CAKNWU010200673.1:0-12919 GCA_932072015.1 Andricus quercustozae | reverse complement strand
AAAATTGATCAATTGTCGGCGTTTTTTCTGAAAATTTTCAAATTTAATTGGTGCTTATGCATGAATAGAGTAGGATTGATAATTGAGCTTCGGATACATTTGGGTTGTGACTTGTACTGAGATTGGGATTTAATTTGAGGTTGAAACACGGGATTAAATTTGAGGTTGAAACACGGATTGAAGGGTCGAAGAGGATTAAAAACTTGCTTCGGATTGTTTCGGATTAATTCAAATTTGCTCGACCTACAAAAAGGTTTTCAAAGATAAGTACATAGTATTTCAAATGTATTATAGATTATATCACAAAATAGTACCTTTCGTTGTTTCCGAAAAAAATGCAAAAATACGATTTTTCCCAAATAATATTTTTCAATGTGAAGCATTCGTTGTCCGAGAACGAAACTCACAAGATATGTAGTACATATTACGAGCTATTTCTTCACAACAAAATAATTTTAAATCGGGGTTTTTGCGAAAATCCAATTTCAAGAATTTTAGAAACACAGCCGCCATGTTGTAATTTTTAAATTTTTTGAAATTTTGACGGGATCAATTGGAAGAGCAAGAATTATTTTGTCAATTTTTTAGAATTCGCAGGTAATTTTCTAATAATTGTAACCAATCGCCTAGACTTCTTTTAGTACTTACGTGATTTCAAATGGAATTGGTCAACTTTATTTTGATGTGTTCCATAAAAAATTCAAATTGACTGATATTTGCTGTATTAAATGTCAAGTTTCACTGGATAACTGAGATAAAATTTCACCATTGTAGGTAATTCCACCTCTTGGAAATACGACATTTAATGTCGTTTTTTTGGGCAGAGACGAGGGAGAAATTGACAGTCACCTATTCATGCATACGTCTGAAGGAACTGTAAAGTATCAGGTACGTGATATTTAAGTATGCATTTAAAAAAAAAAAATTTTAAGGCACACATACGACCTTTTACATATCGCAGACAGGTGTTCCATGCGTGTCACAAATAGAAAAATAAAATAATTAATTCGATTTTCGTGGGAGGACGTAGCTCGAAACCTTTTTTTTCTTTAAAAAACATTCTTTTGGCTTAAAGGGATCTAACGGTTCGCATCCAGCCCCTTGACTCACCCGTTGTCTATTGTTTCGCCCAAATCGAGTGTTGTCTCAAGACAGCCAGCTTTGCACATCATTTATAGGTGACCCATCGTCTCAACATGTAAAATACACCAATTTTTTGCCTTCTGTGCATGCACTTTTTGTGTAACTTTGTTTAAAAAGAAATATGCTCTTGTTAGGTCCGAGATACATTTCAATAATAAGAACCTGTGATTTTCGGATAAGATGGAACTTGTAAGGTTCCCACCTTTCCCTAAATTTTCAGTAGTTACGTGTCTGTACATCTTTATGTCACTTAAATTCATCTTCTGTCTTCCGTCGACTAAAGGTCAGAAATTGTTTTACATCTGTTCGTAGATCTGCCTGAGAGGGTCAGTTAAATCTGTCAAATTAGATATGTATTCCGTAATAAAACGGAGGGTTGTCCAGTGGGAGGTGTAGGTATAGGTAACCGTAATGGTACAGGAGGTACCGACGACGTCTTGGAGGTAGATACATTCGATTTCGTAATCGAGAGTGGTGGGGACCTCTCTGGACATGAGGGAGGTGTCCAAGGTAACTGGGGGTAATTATCGATGGTAATCCCCAATAGTGCAGTTAGTTCGGGGGAGAGTTCATGCCCGATCGTTCGTTCCGGGTACTCGTTAGCGGGGAGTAATCCGTAGGTATCTACATATGTGATTATTGGTAACCTTCTTACGGGACTACCCAACCTTGCTGTAGAGGAAGGGGTAAGACGGATCGGCGTTGCGAGGATCGGGGGAGGTCCTAGGCGAGAGACTCGCAGAGTGAGTGCGACATTGACGGGTGGTATCGTCTGCTTGCGGTGACGTGTGGATGGTACGTGGATGGTACGGTCGTGCGTGGTTCGCGTTGACTCTCTTAAACTAGCTGTCGGAAGACAGTGGAGGTAGAGCGATTAATGGGACGGTGACAGGAGCGCTTTGTCGCACGCGGTACGTAGCACCGGCGAGAGATAGTGAAAGGAGTTCGTATTCGACGAGTGGGTTCGGTTCCGTGGTGATACGGGGTTTCCAGGGGGATATCGGGTTTCTGGACGATGTCATCGAATTTCTCCGGTACGGGAGCAACTCTCTCCGTGGCGTCGACGGGTTTCTCCTGGGTGAGGGGGATCTCTGGATACACGGGAACGAAAGATGCGTATCACGCATAATTTTTTTAGAAATTGGAAGTTTTTATTTTTTTTTAAACTGTTATCACGATTAAAACAAAAACTATACGCCTTATCAAACAATACACTATAATAATTTTTAGATTTTTTTAGGTGAATCATTTTTCACCTTCAAATTGTTGTCAGTTCTCGCATAGTTCTTCCGGAAAATTTAATTTTTAATTTTTTTAAAAGCTTTTTCATGATAAAAACAAGAAATATTCGTTCAAAATTAGCTACTTAACGAACTCGTCCTTTCTTTTAAGGCCTTAAAAAATTGAATCAAAGCTCAATCCAATCTGATCAGTCTTTCGAAAATTATGGTGCCTACACGATACTACAGACTACAGATAAACATCTTCGTAAAAATCTTTTGTTTTTTACTTAGGGGGTCTCAAATCGTGGAGATTTGATGAAATCCATTGAAGGCAAATTTGATATAAAACGAATACCTTGTCATTATACGTTTAAAACAGGGAGGCGATTTGACATGGAAACCTTAAAAAAGCTGGAAATGACCTAGTCAGTCCTTTAAGTCGCGAAAAAAACCTTGAAAACCCTTGAAGTGAACTGCAATTTTATTTTAAGACCTTGATTTTTTTAGTATCCCCTTTTTTGAAGAAATTCATCTTGAATTTTGGAAGCTTCGAAAAAATGACGAAAGTGATTTGTTCTTTACCTACAATCGTGAATTTTTTTCTCATGTGAACTATTATGCAGTCATGTGTCGATCAGTGCTGATTTTTGCCACTAGGGCTGAGTATGAAAATCGAAAATCGAACGGACATCTCTTTCTATCTTATGGATAATCGTTAGATAGAAAGAGATATTCCGTCGATTTTGGGGATCGAAACGGCCCCACACGAAGAACGTCAGAAGAGTTTAGAAACAAGATCAGACAAGCATATTTCCCATGGATCAAACATTCTAGTGCCTATAGTGTCTTGTATATAGTAATTTGTTACGGATTTGATATCAATGAATTAGGTAAGTTCTTTTTTTTTTTTGACAAGTCTATCTTTTTCAAAGAAAAAGTAATCTGACCAAAAAAGTATGCAGGAAACCATTACTTTATTTCTATGAAGATTTGAAACTATTGTGATAATTAAGAAAGTATAGAAATCATAATTAAGGTATAATAATTTGAGCTAAAAAATTCGACAAACTTGACTTGGAAAACCTGGATATGACGTGGAACTTGAACTTGTCTCATAAGTTGCCACACTGTTAGAAGTACCCTCCAATCATGAAAAATAATCGTATAAAAATCGCTGAAAAATAAAATAAAATCTTGATGAAAAGTATATCAAATCACTTCTCGTCGCAACTTTATGAGTGGAAATGAATTCTAAGGACGTAAAGTAACAAGCCCAATGTTTTAAAAAGTTTTTAACTCAATAATTATGCCCTAAGTTTTATTTAAAAACATTTAAAATTATTTTATTGGATAGAAATGAGAATCAGAGTTCTCAATCCATTTAGAATGTATTCAAGAGTATTCAGAAAAATTTAGTTGAAATATTGGAATGAAATTTATTGCATTTTTACATCTCATATGTCATTTTGTGGATTAAAACAATTCAGAATCAAGGTTTTGTAAGGATTGAATAATTGCCATGTTACCGATGGCTCTTTTTCTCCTTCTAATGCGTGGAGATGGTGGGTCTCCTGCTGCACGTACCACAGGGATTACAGTGTAAATCTTCTTATCTTCAGGAAAACTATATTGCCATGACTGGACTCGGGCGGAAAATAGGCCCCCAATGGAAGGTTAAGGGGATGAATGTGAACCGTGAGATCCCTTTAAGCCATTCTTTTTTTTTCGTTCCATGCAATATTGTTTCCACTTTATTCTTGGTAAATAGTGCTTCGTTTGCATTAATAGTAGCCCCAAAATGTAGCATTTAGTACCTAATATTTGGACTAACATTGATTCGATGATTTATAATATGTAATTTTCTTTTAGGTGCGAGGCATAAGTGTAAGTAGTCCGTATCGTCTGCGGCCACTAGTTGGTATAAAATTACCAATAAACGCGTCGTTTACACCCTTAATTTACATGCACAATCCTCATCCTGAAGCGATGCAAGTAAGTAACACTGCTTTATGTTAACCTAGTATATGTATTGAATTTTCAAACTACAGTCCAATGTCCATTCTGTCCCTTTTTGAGCTGTCTCGGTCCCGAAAATTGTTCATTGAGTAATCTCCAAACTGTTTAAGTAAATATTGCACGCGCGCTATCGGTTCGTGCCATGCAAATGATAAACGATTTCACGAATTTTAGTTTTATTGCGAAAAATGAAATTTTCAACCTATTATTCTAAAGAAAATGTTGGATGCTCGCGGTCTTGCAGTATTTTCAAATTTTGAAGGCATTGAACTGCTGCCAAGCGATCCAAAATATTATACTGATCTTTCTCGTAAGTGTGGTGTCAGAAAAAAAAAACATTTCGTCGAATGAAAATAAATATATGAAGTTTTTTAAAGTATATTTATGAATAGTCGAGAAACATTGCATTTTAAAGGAGGAATATTTAAAAAAAAGAGCCTTCAGAGAAACCAATGACGACACTGAAATTAGTAATTCTTTCAAGAGAGAGCGTGACGCATTTCCATGACAGTTTGGAAATTGTATGTATGTATATTTATTGCCTCTAAGAATACAAGATTCTGTGGCAAGGGAAGGCCACTATTACAAAAAGATAAAATTAAGATAAATATCAAAATAAAAGAAAAGTTATAATGTCGTATGTACAATAGGTTGTTAATTCATCTTGGTTGAGTTCGGGCAGTGTACTATTCAAATAGAGAGAAAGCTCTAATTTTTAAACATGTACTTATAAAGTTGTATACTGAGCGAAGCATTCCAGGGTTTATATTTAACAATAAGATGTGAAGATTGTTCTCAGTTATCATATCAATGTTACGCAAGTAATGGTTTCTAATGGGCGAGTAGATTGGACATTTGGCGAGAATGTGTAAGAGATCTTCATTTTCTCTTAGATTACATAACTGGCAAATCTGTTGTGGATCGATTACAGTTGTTCCAGCTTTAGAGGTCAAGTTGATGGTAAATCTGGAGGAAGTTCTTAGTTTAGGATAGCGCGAGTCTTCCATATCGAAAATCTTCGCCGCCCAATTCAGCGCCATTTTTAAAAATTGGTATGATACACAGCGTATTTATGGGTAGGCGCAAAAAATGGTTGAAAAAACGGACTTGGGCTTTTTCGAAGACATCTAAAGTCGGCGTCAAAAGTACGCGACCCTCACTTTGAACATGTGCAGCTCGTTCAAAAAAATCAAAGAAAATTTTGGCCAGGTAAACGTGAAAGCTTAAGGTCTCCCGAATTGAAAGATATGTATATTGTTGTTCTAAAAAGCTTTTACGGCGGCGCTGATGTAAAACGTGCCAAAAAACAAGGTTTTTGAGGCACTTTTTTTAAGCCTCGACTTTCGAGGCTTCCCAAACCGAGATGGACGTCTTGAAAAATCTGAAAAAATTCACAGACTATCCTTAAGGTGTCCAGAATGCCACCGTATAAAAAATGTTAGAAAAAAAGTATCTATTTCACAACAATAGGGACCTCAGAAGGAAGGTGTACCGGCTCACCCGCAGGTCAATAGCTGGGAGGGAAAAAGGCAGGTATATCGATACCCCTTCCTTCTGAGGTCCCTATTGTTGTGAAATAGATACTTTTTTTCTAACATTTTTTATACGGTGGCTATTCTCATTAAATTCTGAAATATCCGTTTAGGTTTATTTCGTGAAATATCATTATTTCTTTCCAAGCTGATTTTTTGTGGAAAACGGCCTGTAACTACTAAACAAATTCATATTTTGAAATTTGGAAAACTGCGTTGCATTCTGGACACATTAAGGATAGTCTGTGAATTTTTTCAGATTTTTCAAGACGTCCATCTCGGTTTGGGAGGCCTCGAAAGTCGAGGCTTAAAAAAAGTGCCTCAAAAACCTTTTTTTAGGCACGTTTTACATCAGCGCCATCGTAAAAAATGTTTTAGAACAACAATATACATATCTTTCAATTCGGGAGACCTTCAGCTTTCAGGCTTACCTGGCCAAAATTTTCTGCGATTTTTTTTAACGAGTTGCAAGCGTTCAAAGTGAGGGTCGCGTACTTTTAACGCCGATTTTAGATAATTTAATCCGATAATGTGGGCCGAATACAATAAGGAACTCTTTATAATAGAGTCATGAATTTTGATAATGGAAGACTATGAGGAGCACTTAGTTCTAGTTAGAATATTGAACGCCGAGGCTGAGGCTGAGTTGGCTCTGCTAACTTCTGCATGTGCAGCTAAGTTAAAAGCACCTGTTCTAGAAAAAATCGTACCTAAGTATTCAAAACAAGGAACAAATTCCAAAGAGTTAGCATCATATTTGAGATCTAGGAGTTTTGCGCTGATCCGACCTTTCTTGAATATAGTGTATTTGGATTTGTTGTTATTAACTGTGAGTTTGTTTATATTACAATACTCTTGGAGAGCATTGAGTTTTCTAATTGCGTCAATTTTAGATTCTGCAAAAATAATTAAGTCATCCGCGTAAATCAGCACAATAATGTCCGTGTCACCCATAATTCTGAGACCCACAAGACCTTTTTGTCTAAAAAAATCTCGATATCCGAGGTTAAGAGGTTAAACATGATTGGGCTCAAAATCTCTCCACTCCCTCAGTGACCGGCAATGCCTCCGAGAACTCGTTCCCCACCGTAATGCAAGTTGAGGCACTCTCATACAGACTCTTTAGAATTCTAATTATTTTTGAGCTGACCCCAATATCAAATAGTTTTCACCAGATGTGAGAGTGATTAACCGATGGGAAAGCTCTTGAAAAATCCACCACAATGGCATAGGCATATGTCTATTCTTTTTTTGTAAGTAAATTTGTGAAACAGATGCTAAGGTGAAAATATTATCCATACAGCCCCTACCTCGGCGAAAACCTGCTTGGGCTTCCGGAATAATGTGACACAACGACTCCCATTTTTCCAATCTAGCCAACAGAATTTGCGTAAAAATGTTAGGAAGTGAGTTTAAAAGGGCAATAGGTCTGTAGTTATTGGGATTGGCTTGGTCTTGTTTTTTATGTATCATGTGCGTTAAAGATTTTGTCCATTCGAGCGGTATATATTCATTTTCAAGTATTTTATTAAAAAATGTTTCGAGATAAAGGAGCCAATTGGGCGGAAAGTTTTTGTAAAAATTATTTGAGATTTGATCCGGCCCCGGAGCCTTATTTAATTTAATGTTGTTAATTGAAAAAAAGATTTCGTTAGCTGTAATTCTGCTATTTAATAATAGATATCGCACATCCGTAAGCAATGACGGTGACATACGTCTGAGAGGAAGTGTCGGGCGGAAGAAGTTTTCCCAAGCTTTTGCAGAAAGAATTGTAGATTTTATTTTTAAACTTCTGAATCTATTAACAGTATCCCAAAATTTTTTGCTATCGTTGACACACTCAAGGCTTATTCGAATATTGGATTCAAAACTCTCTTTTTTCTTAGCTTTCAGTGCTTGGTACGATTTTTTAGCTTTGACATAAACCATCTTAGCCTCATCCGAGAAATTAGCCCTGCTGGCTTCTTTCAGCGCATTAGAAAGATATGATTTGCTTTCACGACAGTAAGAATCAAACCAAGGTTTGTCACGGTAAAATTTCTCAGTAATATTTTTTCTCACTGACCACATATCTGCTTTTTTAGCGCTGTCGATAATAGCCTCGGTAAGGTTTGAATTAAGATAATCTATGTCGAATTTCTCAAAATTAACCTCTAGTCTGTGAGACAAGTATAATTCGTTCGAGAAGATCTCACGTTTGTCGTCTGTCCATCTCAGAAACATCAAGCTTTTGTTTTTGTTTACATTCAACGCACTTGAGTCACCAGCTGTGGTGGAGAGCAACAAGAGGAGACTAAGGCCGGGAAATGATCCGAGGTATGTGTGGATTGATCCACCTTCAAGTCGTAAAGTATACCTAATGCCTCAGCATTGCACCAAACCAAGTCATTGACACTTTTACCCCCTGCATTAACAAACGTAATGTGAACTTGATTGTTACTCCGCGATCTACCATTTAAAAGATAAAACTCATTTTCCTCCATCAGTTCTACCAATCCCAGACTTCTCCTGTTGTGCGCAACGTCGTGACTCTCCCGGTACATTGAAAAATTTGTGTGAGAAAACATATCCGGTGGACCCTGGCTTAATTCCCCCACTCTACAGTTGAAATCACAATATATAGTGATAGGAACATTATTGTATTTCTCTGACAGAGCGCATAAGGTATCCTCGAAAAGTTGTAGGATTACTTCTATATCTACCGTCGGGTTAAAAAAGCATATTCTTACAAGGAAATTAATTTTATTTGCGCTATAAATTTGAACCGAAATCCAATACTCTGATTTATCTACGAGCTCACTATTATAATAAAGTTTATTTATGAAAAGGGCTAGGCCGCCACTGGCTCTACCTTTTAATTTTTCTTTTTTGCCATCTAAATATAATATATTATAGCCCAAGGAAGCTTTCAGGTCACAATTTCTAGCTTCTTTAAGGTATGGAAGCAGAGTCTCCCTTTCATTTTGGACTTTTTTAGTATAGTCTCCTCCGAGATGCTGATCCTAGTGCCGTGTAATTTTCTCAGCTGCGATAAGATCACTTTCTTATCCTTCAAGGAACGTAGTTGAGTTAGGAGGGGACGGGGTTTGTCCTGGACTTTTCCTTCAATACGTCTAACTGATTCGACCTGGTCTGAGCGAATTTCAATATCAAGATGCTGCTTGAATATTCCACATACTGACTGCACCAGATCCACCTCGTCTTCCTCAACCACACCGAAAATAATCAAATTGTTGCTTCTCAAAGCTCTATCCATTGCCTCGATTCTCAGGTCTTGTTCCGTAATAACCGACCTCAGTTTTTCTTGGTCGACTCTAAGCTCTTGATTTTCCAGCGTAACATGGTCAATTTTGCTGTGGAGAGCAGATAGTGAGGACTCCAGATTTCCAATTTTTTGCATTAAAATCTCAAATTTATCCTCAGAGGTTTTGAGAGCCATTGTTTCGAGTAACTGATGTCACGCAGAGATGGCAGCACTAGTACACTGTACACCTGACACAACAACCTTGAGAAAACTGGAAGTTTAAGCGACAACTGGTTTTTGCTTAAAATTGACTGTAGTTATGGTTGTAACACTCGCAAACCACTATAAAAGAGAACATTAGTGACAATTAGTTACTTTGAAAGCACTTTGCTGATCACACTGCACGAACTCAGCCCGTAAACAACCAAAATTTTGACGAGCGATTAAACACGTAAATTTGGACCTTCATGTAAATATCTTATAAATGACTGATTTCATTCTAAATATCTTTCCGTAATATAATCTGCCAAATCCATGTGCGATTAGGGCTTTTTGAGTCCCATTTTAAAGATGTAGAGGTTGAGAGTGTACAAACCTGATATAAAGTTTTGACGAATGGTGGTTAGCAGTAACGAGAACTACCCCAATCCAAAAAAAATTACGCAGAACTTACAAACTATTAAATAAATTGAATTAATTAAATTGTATAATAATGTATGTAAAATCGTAACATTAATTGTATTTCTGAAGTTATAAAGTTATAAACAAATTTTGAAAATCGGTTATTGAAAATTAAAATTTTAAACTAACCACTTTGTAGGAAATATTATAATTCAGGATGCATATTTTTTCTTCTCGCAAAATAATGGTATATTTTACTCTTTCTCAAAAAACAGGATTTTTCAGAAAAAATGACTAAATATTGTCGCTTCAACTCGCTCCGAAAGACAAAGTTCCTAAGATGTCTACATGACTTACATGGCCCTCATATACTGAGGGTGGCCACCGACCCGGGAGAAACGCGGGACTGAAATATTATACCGCGAAATTTACCGCATTTCATAATTGGCACGTTTTGTAGCTTGTAAATTGTTGCTAAATAAACTTTAAAAGATAATTTCAGGTTCCCTTCAACAACACATGAGGCACTCAGAAGAAAAACGTGATAAGTCCCATGTTTTAACATAGGACTTATCACGTTTTTCCTTTGAGCGGCTCATATGTTAGCGTCCACATGAAAAGGGCAATTATGGCGGGTTCTGGTCAAAATAATTATTTTAAGGTTTGAGTGGGGATGATACCAGGACCTATACTGAATCCATTGACGCTATACTTATGTTACGAAAGCAACCGAACGTGAGTATATTTCATGTTCGAAGAAAAAGTATAACTTTTTCTGTATACCTTTGTAACATATGCACCTATGATTCCTGCTCATATCTACACTCTACACATCTGCAAGCATAAATATAAATATATCTATATATGTGTGTATGTGTGTATATATATGTGTGTGTGTGTGTGTGTGTGTGACGTGGCCATAAGTGTGAGTTACCGCGGTTCTGCTGAGAGCCGGTGTCATTTTTAGATGGCAGCTGCTCTCAGTGGGACCCTGCGGTATATCTTTAACTTTTTTTTTAAATTATATATCACACCTATGGCCATGTCTCGCGACCGTGAGACTCTTAGGGTTGCATTTTCTCTTTAGAGATACGTGCTTCCCGCGTGAGTGGGACATCCAGCTAGTATATGTTCTAGGTACTCAGCGTGTGCATGACAAGCTCTGCACCTATTGCTGGCAACTTCTTAACATGGAGTGCGGTCACGGAATTTTTTAACCTCTGCTTTCTTTACTTCGGCTTTCAGAAGTGAAGCATCTAGATGAAGTAATAAACTTTCCTCACTTCTGATGTTAAAATTCAGGCCAAGGGTCTCGGCCGCCTGCTCGGCGGCTTTCGAAATGAACGCTCCATTGACAATCTTCTCGTGTTTCCTGAGCACTTTTGGAGAGGATCTCTGCCATTTGCAGCGATGTAAGCTGTACTGAGAACAATTCGGTTATGAAGACATTGGACATTCAGAAGTCAGCCTTGACGGCGTGAGAACTATAATCGCGGAACGGGCTAATTGATATACAAGCTCTTATGCTTATGCATGATGTTACGTGTGGCGATATCAAGGGCCGTAAGCTCGTTCTTCGTCCATTGAACCACTCCAAACGAGTAGTAGTCCAGGCATTACGTCAAAATAATGAGTGAAATTACAGAAAAATTCCCGCATGCAATGTTTTTAATGAGAAAGTTTAGTTAAGGGGTCCCTTTTAACATATCAAAAATGCTAGAACAGATCAATTGCCAAACCGGGTTTGTTTTTCGAAAACAGTTCCAAAAGATACTTTTGCGTGGACGGATAATTCCCATTGTATTTTAGAGCAAAATTTCCCCTAGAAAAAAGAAAGAGAACAAAATTATGAGAAAATTTTGTTAGAAAAATAATCCGCTATCTTTCATAGGGTTCGAGTTAGGAGATATTGAAAAATCCCCACTTTTTTGGATTTTCAGCGAAAAATCACAATGTTTCAAAAAACACTGTGTACCTATGTAACTAATTACTACACGGAAAGTTGCTTTGCAGATGAGTGAAAGTAGACTCAATTTTCTGTGATTTCAACAAAAGAAAAATGTCCTACCTATAATAGGTCACATGTTACGACCCCTCAAAGTTGGTCATTTTTGCCTGATTCTACGGGCAAAAAAATGGAGTGCAGTTTTTTCAAAATAAATCAAGTCACGTTTAGTTTGCATTGATGATGCCAGATGATGAAATAGAGTCTATAAAATTCTGCGTAAATCTAAAAAAAGAGTGTCTTTTAGACCTATTTTTTTAGGAATTGCAAGGTTTCAAAAATTTCATTTTTTTTGCATTTTTTACTAAAAACGAAAAAGTTGTGTTTTTTTTTTAAATACCTCGTTTCCTGTCGATCTTACAGCAAAATTTATGCGGAACAAATGAAAGTGGAGTCAATTTAGCGTAATTAAAAAAAAAAGAAACTGTCCTAGCCCTAATAGGTCACGAGATATGACCTTGGAAAGTGCACTCTACCTGCACAGAGGCAGCTAAGCGTACCGTAAAGTAGAACTGCCCTCATATTTCAAATCTTTTGTTCAAAATAAGTTGTATATATCTCATTTATCATTTATAAAATGTCTTTTGCTATTGATAAATAAATAATTGTTTATAACAAAAGCTTGCTATCACCACTTGTGCTTACTTTTTGGCCCTTTTTTAGTATTTTCGTTGCAAAAAAGTGATTCTAATTGATTGAAAAGGTGTGATATGCTTTTTTATCAATAAACAAATAATTTTACTAATCATTGTTTATAACAAAATCTTGCCATAGCCACTTTTGAGTACTTTTTGAATACTTTTCTAACAAAAAAGTATTTATATTTGATTAAAAATGTGACATATATTTTTTATGAATAAACAAATAGTTTTTGAATAATTTTTTGTAACAATATCTTCTAATGAATACTTTTTCTGCATTTAATTCCATACTTACCTTCAAGACACTTGTAATTTGTAGTGATTTCTGTAAATTGTACATAATATGGTGTTACATTTTTTTCGCATTAAAAATAATTAATTGATTAGTTGAAAGTAATTATGTATCAAATATAATTAATTATTTTTGAAAATTGATAAATAAAGAAGTAATTATATAAATTCGTCGTATGTAAAAGAAAAAATTAAGTAATTCA
>CAKNWU010200653.1:0-11583 GCA_932072015.1 Andricus quercustozae | reverse complement strand
TCACTCTTTTATCAACAAAATATTACAAATGCACCAAACACAAAATAATGTCAACGATTGTCAACGATTGATTTCAAAATTTAAAAACATTTGAAATTTGACTGTGTTCAGGCCCGGCTTGTGTATGATGCACACTCACACAACTTTAGACAATCATCAGCGCCATCTAAAATATGAAACCCGTATTCTTCCGCTATAAATGCTATACCGGAAAAGCCTATCTTAGTTTCCACCCACTGGCTTATACACTTTCTTGCTCTCTTTCAAAATCAACAAAAAAGTGTGAGAATGATAAAGTTATCTTGGATTAAAAAAAAAATCTGAAAACCCCTAATATTTTTTTACCTACAATTTTTAGAAATGATAGATACTAATATAGCCTGCCCGCCATACATTTTCCGTTTCACAGAGGCCCTCCAATCGAAAATGTGGAATTTTAAAAGTTTTTTGCAAATTTAAACACATCAAAATCAGTTAATGGTCTATGTGGTAGCTTCACTTTAAGTTTGTTGACTGGCATTTAATTCCTGATCCTTGCGTATATGGTTTCAGATGAAGTCCTAATGCCTGTTTATATGGTTTTAGGTATAAACCTTTTCCTAGTGCATTGCTTCAATTGTTTCATTGTGTCGCTTATTCTCAGAAAGTTCTCGTTTTGCAGTACAAGCATCATATATAGCTTTAGTTATTCCTACAGCTCCACCAGCCTTTAAAACAGCAGCTCGAGCGCCTCTGAGAGCAAATTTGATAACTTTATTAGCATTTGTACAAGTAGCCATTGATTTTTTGACTGCTACCACAAGTTTTTTCAGTGCTGAAGTGCGTTTTTTCACTTTTAATCCCATACCTAATTTATATTTAATTTACATGGCATTTGCTATTGTCCACGCAGCAGCCTTTTCATATATTCCCGACTCTTTAGCTAACACGAATTTCCAAGCTTTTTCTGTTAAATCTCCGTCAGCTACGTTTCTATGCTCAATGTTATCTCTATTCTGTGAGTGTCGATAACTCTGTTAAGGAGACCTCTACAACGTCTTATTTCGTTCGAGGTTTGCTTAGACTGACTCCAGTTTTGTTTCCATGTACAGTCATATCTGTTTGGGAGATACTATCAGACTGAAGAGCTAACCTATATAAAATGGGTATTTATAGTTTTTACCTCAGTCATATTCAAATAAAGAATTTAACAAAATTCTAAACAAATTCAAAAGATAAAATTAGTAAACTGGAAATGAAAAGATGGGCTAGCTCAGCCCCTTCTCTGGAAAATGGTAGAGGCGCTATTTCTTTAAATCGGACTAATAACATTTCACATTAATCTAAATTTATAAATTATGAACACATTAATTAATTTTTGGAACATATAATATTTATTCTTCTAGAACAATATAATTAATTCATGCAATCTGGATTATATAAAAAGAAAAGAAAAAATTGAAGCTCAGAAACAACTGAGATAAGGGGGGAAGACAAAATGCGCAAACAAAATGGTGGAATATAATTTCCTAAACGAAATGCGATCTTTCCTGTCGGTTTTCCAAGACTTAAAAAAAACACGGATTATACAATTATTCTTAAACTCACATATAATATATAACTCTATGATTCTAAGAATATTTTTGGAGGTTATAGACACACTTTCTCCATTAACGCAGGGGAACGTAGGGTAATTCAGGGACTAATATAACTTGGGACTAAAGACAAAAGGGTTAATCTCAAAATATAAATCACAAAATTCAGTAATATAATATGGAGAATTTTAAATAATATTAGGAAACAAAGGGGACAGCATTACTAATATCGGGACAAAATTAAATAAATCAACTTGAGGGAGCCATGTGACAAAATTTAACAATAATATTACAATTGAAATAATAAAGATTCACAAACAAGAAACATAAATAAATAAATTAATTAATCAATCCAGTCAGGAATATCGCTGAAACTGTGTGCCAAATAACCAAAGAAAGCAAACTAATCAAACACAAACAAAAGGGGGCCACACAGTCTCATAAAATATTTCTTCCTAGATTACAAACATGAATTCTATACCTTGAAATCAGTAGACCGGAACAGCGTTCATAAACTCTACTCTAACACTTTATACTATTTTATAAAATTAATTTAATCAAAGAAGGAAACTTTGGAGACGAAACGATGACGCGTCCTGACTCATAAGCTGCCTGACGAAATATGATTGTTCTTCCCCGGCGTCGTTGTCTTCTTTAACAACCGGCTGAATCCTGATTGGTGAAAATGGTGTTTCGTGATTGGCGTTGCTATGGCAAGTTTGAACAGTTGAAATCGGCTCTCAGGGATGTGACTGTAAATGACAATACTGTGTCCACCAAAATGGTCTCTTCTGCATTTGGTGATAATTATTCAACCAATTCGGTCCAAATGATGTTGAATTACTGCCCAGGACGTCCTCTCCGAAGTATATAATCAAACAAGCTGACTGCTAAATTCCTACTAAGACTCAATCCAAATTAGAAATCATAGCATCAGGAATGTTGCCATTGATATCCGCGCCTGAGCTACAGAGGTCCCACTCGCAATGCCGGGGATCGACAATAAACCTTCCCAACAAAAGAGATCATGAATTCCGCTCCGAGGCGAATAAGTTATTTAGGAAATCAAGTGTCGGACGAAAAATTTAATCCTAGTAGCATTTCAAGATGTTCAATAAATATTGGGGTACGACTAGGAGGACAGGAGTAGGTTGACACACAGCAGTAGGATTGGCGGGAAATTTCAAATAGGTTGAGTTACTCCAATTGACAAAAGGCGTCCCATTTGCTTTTTGAAGTCTCTCATTAGGTCTGGAGGGATCAGGATTCTTCAGGATGGTCTCATTTTCGAAAAGTACATAGAATAAAAAAAAAGAAAACATGCAGAATCTATTCTTAAGCTTAAACTATCTTAAATAATTAACCCAAGACTTGGAAAACCGCGCACCTTCTGGATTGGCAGGAGTAAAAGAATGAAATCATTTAAAATAGAAAAACCGAAATAGTCTGAATCTTGAAATCTTTGGAACTTGTGACTTGCAAATATTTTGCAACGTGACACTATTAAATTGCCGATAGTGAATTTTGATTCTCTCGCGCATCATGAAAAAAGAGAAAAACGACATGGGCAGTTGTTACGGAACAGTGTGAGAGCAATATTCTGTGGAACACCCAGCTGTGGCAAAACTAATGCCTTGGTGGCTTTAATAACACATCCTAATGAATGATAGATATATAGACCAAAAGCTATTGAATACAGATAGTTGCATTAACATGTCTCTCAGAAATGAAAATCTTCATAAGCAAAAAGATCTTTCACATCAAATTGTTGAAGCAAGTGAATCAATTCGTCGAAAGTATAGACCAATAAAGATAGGTAAAGAAACAGCCGAGCAAGCCTTGCGCGATAATTTTAAACCAATTTTTGCTCCACTTGAAAAAATAGTTTATGGTGTTGAGAACGTTAAAAAAATTGTTCCTTTCAAGGAAAAAATCGAGAATGAGATGAAAAAAGAGGTGAAAAATGAAGATCTTGAGTAGGAAGATCTAAACGATGATGATGATGGTGAGATATCTTTCAAGTCAGCTGAGGAAGAAGTCACAACAACCTCAACTAATGATATCTAATGATATGATAAAAAAAGAATCATGATAATGTATATGATGTACGAAAATGATCTAAAATTAGATTAATGATTGGGTATTCGTCAATAAGTTTCGATAACCATAAAAGTAAAGTAAGTGGCATTTATTATCGGCAAACCGGAGGCTTACTGGAACTATTATTCAAAAAGGCTACTAATGTATCTTTTGTAAGTGATGCTGATCAGGAAAATGATAAAAGTATTGTTCTGACAACAAATGCGCATAGAATGTATTACTCAGCTGGTGGAAGACTTCGTAAAAATAACTCTTTAAAGTATAAACATTTTATAGAAAAGTTTATAACAGTATCTTCTCCACGAAATAATAAAGAAACCGCACTTTATCAGGTCGCGGTATAATTCCACAGTATATTGTAGCTAAAGAAAATAGTCAATTGGATTATGTTTATTGGGATGATCCAAATCAATTGGTAGACCGCCTGCGTTTGCTGTTAGCATCTCAAGCTTCTGGTAATCCAAGCCATACAAACGAAATTATATCGATAACACAGGAACAAAAAATCTAAATCGTTGCAACACGGACCAGACTAGGTGGGTGTTATATTTTACGGGTCGCTGAATTCGAATCCGTTGTACGTTTGGCCTCATCAGGTCAGGATCAAGGCCAGTTCAAGGTTAAACTTACAAAATTCATCGCTAACCAATTACGTCAGGGTACTTATAGGTTTTCCGGGACGCTAAATTCAAATCCGTTGTCCGTTCAGTCCCATCAGCTCAGGGTCAAGGTCAATTCAAGTTCAAAAATACCAAATTGATCGCTCACCAAATAAGTCACGGCAAGTATAGGTTTTCGGGGTCCTGAATTTGAATCCGCTGTCCGTTTGGTCCCATCAGGTGAGGGTTAAGGCAAGTTCAAGGTCAAACCTACAAAATTCACGGCTAACCAATTTAGACAGGGTACCTATAGATTTTTGGGGTCGCTGAATTCAAATCCGTTTCCGTTTTTTGAGCTTGAATTGACCTTGAACCTGACCTGGTGAGACCAAACGGACAACGGATTTGAATGCAGCTACCCCGAAAACCTATGGGTACCCTGTATTAATTGGTTAGCGATGAATTTTCTGAGTTGGACCTTAAACTGACCTTCACCCTGACCTGATGGGACCAAACGGACAACGGATTGGAATTTAGCGACCCCAAAAATCTATAGGTACCCTGACTTATTTGGTTAGCGATGAATTTGGTAGCTTTGACCTTGAATTGACCTTAAACCTGACATGATGGGATTAAACGGACAACGGATTCGAATTCAGTGACCCCGAAAATATAAGATCCTCCTAGTCTGGTCCGTGTTGCAAGAGTTTAGATTTTGTGGACCTGTGTAATCGAAGAACTGCGTGAGGCCAGAATCATATATTATATACGTTATATAGTAAATATTTCAGTTGTCCAGCTTGGTGTATAACCTTTTTCAAAAAAATGCTGTAATTTACTAATGCGCTCTTTAGAACCTAATTTAAATTTTGATTATTAACATTATGTTTACCTTAAGTTTATTGCAAATATTCAACAGCAATTTCGTCTCATGTTCAGTGGTAACATCTTTCGGTTTCATTGTAACAGTTCAATGTTTGCTATCATTATAGGAAGACATTAAATCAGATAAAATATCTACCCATTTATAATTTCCTTGCTAAATAAATTGCACCCACATCATATTTTTTAACGTGCGATTAAAACGCTTACAGATCGACGCTTTCAAATTACTAAATGTCGAGTACATATTTATACTATATCGTTTCAGAAGATTTTAAAATTTTTAATTGTAAAATTCGGCGAACCCCTGGAAACTTGTTTTCGCAACTTTCTGCGCTTTCCCGAAAACTTCGTCACAGTATTTATAACCCCTGTTTTTCCGCTCATTTGGTACTATTTGAACGAGGTCGGCTTGCCACGTCTCATCAATACCGCGGATGTCAACATGTCGACGTTGCTTATTTCTTCTCCCAGTCTTATGCAGTTCCTTCACCACCTGCATCTACTCTTTGTCCATTTTAGAGTGCGATCAGCTTGTGTACAGCTACGATATGAGCTCTGAATTACGACTCACCAGATTTTGTTTGGTTTCAGCAACAATTTTTAAATTTTTCAAATGTTCATTTGTAGACGATTCTAGACTTCAAATCATCATACTGTTGTTAACAACTTCAGTTAACAAGGATGCTATAACTTCATAGATAGACTCGATTTCATGTTATATCATATGCTGTGTTAGATTTAAAGTTACTGCATCATTTAGATCCGGAGGTTCAGCTTAATTTCACAACTTTTTGTTTCCATTATCAAAATTGCCTTCAGATGTGACTTTGAATACAACTCCTCGTGGACCTTGAGTTTCCATCTTGGCTCGCTTAAGATGACGTCTGAATACGTCGATACTCATCTTGATAATGACTTAGATACACAATGAGTGTTGTTTAAAGTGAATTGATAAAGATTTACAATTTCATTTTAAAAAGAATATTTGCATTGGAATATTTTAAGCTGGAAGCAGTCGTTTTGACTTTTGTCCCACATTCCTTTTTGAATTTAAAATTGATTTAATTCGAGGCCCTATTCTGAATTCCAGGTTCTCAATTCAATTTCTATTTATTCAGAATCATCTTAAGGTCAATTGATTAAGATTTTCAATTTCAAAAGAAATTTTGAATTTAAAATTGAACTAATTCAATGCCCTATTCTGCGACCCAGGTTTTTAATTCAATTTCTTTTTATTCAAAAATATCTTAAGGTAAATTGATTAAGATTTACACTTTTAATCAGAAAATAATTTTTGAATTTAAAATTGAATTAATTCGAGGCCCTATTCTTAGGCACATGGTTTTTAATTTAATTTCTTTTTATTCAAAAATATCCTAATGTGAATTGATTAAGATTTATAATTTGAATTCCAAAGGAGCTTTTTAATTTAAAATTAAATTAATTCGAGGCCCTATTCTTAGGCACGTGTTTTTCAATTCAATTTCTTTTTATTCAAAAATATCCTTAGGACTAGCCCGTAAGGCTATTTAAAGAAACTAATTCATCATAAAATGATTGCCTCAAACTATATGTATGATCACCTTGCTAATTTTATTTACACTGTAAACAAGCTAGAAGATATGAATGTAAAAATAGATGAGAAGTTGATTTCTGCATTATTACTGTGCAGTATACCAGATACTTATCAATCTTTTAGAATTGCAATTGAGTCACGTGAAATATTACCAACTCCAGAAGCATTAAAAATCAAGATGCAGGAGGAATACAACGCTCGAAGAAACAACGATGAAGAAAATTCGTCGGAAGCCATATTGGTATCAAAATTCGCAAAAAGGACAGAAAATAAATTCAACGGAAACAAACCATCTTCCAGATATAACGAAAAGGAAGAAGCTTTTAATTTTAAATGTCACAAATTTAATAAAGTTGGACATCGGGCACGGGATGGCAGATCAAAAAGGTGGGATAATCATAAAGACGATTCGTCCAAGCAAGTTGCGATGACAGCTATCTTTCATCAAGGAGAAAATCGTTGGTGCTTGGATTCTGGTGCAACATCTCACATGTGCTCCGATGATGGAAAATTCGAACAAATACAAAAATCTATTGCCAAAACTGTCAATTTAGAAGATAACAACTCAACAAATACCAAAGGAATCGGAAATGTGAAACTTCAGGTATATGAAGAAACTGTAGTTAACCCTCCGTTAGACGCAACCCTAAAACTTCCTAGTTTAGACGCAAATCTTAAGGTTTTTGGGGTCGCTGATTACGATTCTGATGTTAAAATTGCAAAATTTAAGACGGTGGATCGAATATGGCGACTATTGAAAGGTAGAATCACCGAATTAGCAATTTTCTTTCAACTCGTCTGAAACTTGATGTGCGGTGGTTTTTGGGGTCGCTCATTACGATTCTGACGTTAGGATTACAAAAAATTCTGGATCAAGTATGGCAACCATTACAGTCTGAATTCCCATTTTGTTCATTTTTCATAAACACTGTCCGCCATATTGCATCCGCGATTATGTTTTTCGTAAAAATGACGACAAATATGTTATCATCGACTTATGAAACTGTAGTATGACGATTGTCATCGAAATCGAATAAGTTGTTTATACAAGTGTCCGACATATTGCATCCGCCATTTTTTTGTGTGGAATCGACATCAAATTCTTTATCGGCAACCCAAAAAACCACTGAGAGGAAAATTTCAAGTTTACATTATGAAAGCTTCTCTTTTTGCTAATTTGTTTGTGACTTGGTCCGCTCGGGTGCAGGGAACCTGGCAGGTTTGAAGGATCATAGTCACATTTTAGGTAGTCTGCTATAAAACTGATTAGAGGGTTTCGAAAGAGCTTGTATTGATTAACGAATACCAAGAAGGTCAGGCCCATGTGCGCTCTGTAGTAGGAGAGTAGGAGAGATGAGCGGAAACAGCTTGAGGTGGCCTGTCAGGCCGGTTGCGTCTAACGGAGGGTTAATTTCCAAAATACGCTTTTAGTACCTAATTTGTGGTCAAATTTATTATCTGTATCAAAAATAACCGATCATAACTTTGAAGTAATTTTCCGGAAGAACGAAGCTCTCATAATTAACCTAAATGATGGAATAGAAATATTTAAAGCAAGAAGGGATGGTGATTTATATTTTGTAGAGGAAAAAATTGAAAAATCTCACATAGCAGGATCAAATGCAACGTCTTTTCAAGATTGGCACGAAAAATTCGGACATCCCAATGAAAAAGATCAGAAATATATAATTCGTCAGCAGAGGGTTCACGGAATACATGTTAAAGGCAAAGAATTTTTGCCAACCTGTAATATTTGTATTCTAGGTAAGAAAGCACCTTTCCCGAAGGAAGCATCGCGAAGTTCGAAAGTTTTGGAATGAATACATACAGACATTTGTGGTCCAATGCGAGTAGAATCATTGAATGCTTCCACATATTTTTCAACTTTCATTGCTAATAAAACAAGATTTTGTGTAGTTGTTTTTCTAAAAAAAAGTGAAATCTTTGAATAATTTAAAGAATTTAGGAACAAAGTAGAAAATCAAACTGAAAGCAATATTAAGATCGTCAGATCAGACAACGCAAAAGAATATCGATCTAAGAAACTAGAAAATTTTTTAAAAGAAGAAGGTCTTCAACATCAATTCACCCGAACAAGACGATGTTGCTGAACACTGTAATAGGACACTTGTAGAAATGGCTCGATGTATACTTCTCAGCTCAGGACTTTTCAAGAAATTTTGGGCAGAAGCTATCCTGACTGCAGCATAGATTAGAAACAGATGTTCATCTCGAAGTCTCAATGGTGAAATTCCTTATAAAACTTGGACTGGGAAAATACCCACTGTAGAATACTTCCAAACTTTTGGTTTCACATCATATATGTAGATAAGACAGAGAAAGAAAAATTTGATTCAAAAACAATAAAATGTATTTTTGTAGGGTATTCAACGGATTCGAAAGCCTAAAGACCTTGGGATCCGAAAACAAGGATAATTCGTCGAAGTCGAGATGTAAGTTTTGAGAACAACTTCCACTCAAGTACAGAAGATAAAAATTTCATTGATGATCAAATTTTGCTGCGATCAATTAAGAAAATATTTGAAGTCAAAAATTCAAGCACTGCTAAAGACGAAAAATCTAGGAATGAAATTGAAGTAATTATTGATCGACAGCAAGAAAATCCAGAAATTGGAGAACATAATAACGAGGAAGATAACCTCCTGAGATAAATCTACCAATTGAACCTGAAGTACCAGTTATGAAAATTGGCAGAGGACGTCCCAGAAAAATGTATACAGGAAGAAAAGGTTGTGCAAGGAAGCAAACAAAACGTGTTTCCCGCCGAACGAGAAGAACGAGTAGAAGTAAATGCAGTTAATAAAGCTGTACCTGAAGGAATACATCTATTTGAAAACGATAAAGAAGTAGAATTTTTTGACGCTGTTGAATTTACTGGTTCGGTTCAAGATATAGATCAAAAAACAGGTAAAGAAGCATTTTTGACGCCAGTAGCCAATCAATGGAAAGAAGCCATGTATGCTGAATTCGAAGCTCTAATGAAGAACAAACCCTGGGTTTTGGTGACTCGACCAAAAGATCGCAAGGTAATTGGTTCTAAATGGGTCTTACGTACAAAATTCTACAAAGATGGAACAATCGAACGCAGAAAAGCAAGAGTTGTAGCAAAAGGTTTTGCACAAGAACCTAATATAGATTTTCATTAAACTTTTGCGCCAGTGAGCAGATCTGGCTTAATTAGTTTTGTAATGGCTTTAGCCGCAGAACTACAACTGGAAGTACATCAATTGGATTTTGTCAGTGCCTACTTAAATGGTGAAATAGAAGAAAAGATTTATATGGAAATCCCAGAAGAATGAACCAAAATTTTGGAAGAGAGCAACGTCAATTTTCAAGAAAAGTATAAAAATGAAGTATGCTAATTACAAAAAGCTATTTACGGACTAAAACAATCGGGAAGCCAGTGGAATAAAAAACTGGACTTGAAGCTAAAAGAATTAAATATGAAACCATGTATCTCAGATGCCTGTGTTTACATTCATGAAGATAATGGAGAAATTACAATAGTTGAAATTTATCTGGATGATGTAATCCTAGCATCAAACAACAACAACTAAATATTAGAACTTAAAAAAGCTCTGGCAAAGTCTTTTGAGATGAAAGACCGAGGTAAACTTCACTATTGCCTTGGTATTTAATTCTCTCAAGATTTAAATAAAAATGAAATAAAAATGACCCAGAAAAAATACATTCAAGACCTTCTCAGAAAATTTAATGTGGAAGGTTGTAAATCCGTTCCTATACCCCTTAACTCATCTATAAAACTCACAAAGGAAATGAGTCCAAAAACTGAGAACAAGAAAAGAGTAATTTTAAAGATTCCATATCGTAACCTAGTGGGTTCATTAATGTATTTGGCCACTTATACACGACCAGACATAGCTCATGCTATAAGCTTACTAAGTCAATTCAACGAGAACTACAGCGAATAGCACGGGAAGGCAGGAAAACGAGTATCACGCTATGTAAAGTACACCAAAGAACTTGGTCTTACATTTAAGAAAACCGGAAAACCTCTTCTTGGCTTTCCTCATGCTGATTGGGGAGGGAATAATGATGACAGAAGATCATACACAGGATATGCTTTCCAATATGCAATTTGTCCTATTAGTTAGTCTCAAGAAAACAGTTGCAATGTCTACGGCCGAAGCGGAATATATGGCTTTATCCGAAGCTGCAAAAGAGGCTATTCATCTTAGAACATTTTTTGAAGAAGTGACTGGAAAGTTACAGCCAACGAAATTATTTAGTGATAACCAGAGTGATGGGAAAATGGCCAAGAATTCCGTATTTCATGAACGAACCAGCCCCCTGCAACTACGTTAGTTCACTAGTACGGTCAAGTGAAGCCGTACAATAATTGGCGATTAATGTTTCATTATTTTTGTTTCAACTGTTTGTGAGCTATAAAAAACAAGTAGTACCGCACGGCAGTGCCGGTCGCACCGGTTTATATTTTCTTTTTCTTGATAAAGTGTGAAAATAAATTACATATTAAAATTATCAAAGGATTCAATAATTAAAATAATCGTTTAATTTAAAAAAATAAATGAAGAAGGTATCATGTACAAATTTGAACTGAAACGATATCTTTATTAAAAAAAAATGATCGTAGTGAGACATGCTAATTATTTAAATTTCCCCGCGAGAAAAAATGTCGATATGTCTCAATTTAATTGACGAAAGAGAGCCTATCACGGAAAGCCTTTAACGACACATATAATTACGGGAGTGGGGCGTGCTCAATTGCGCGGTACCGAGGAATAAGACGTTCGGATGATTATTCATTCGATCGTCTTCTTTTGGGTCATCGCGATCAAATCCGCAC
>CAKNWU010200620.1:0-17602 GCA_932072015.1 Andricus quercustozae | reverse complement strand
TTGATTAATTTTCAACAAAGTAGATTAGTTTTCAGCTGAATAGTTGCATTTTTAACCAAAAAAATTAATTTTTAACCAAGAAGAATAATTTTCTACCAAAAAGACGAATTTTTAACATAAAAAATGAATTTTAAACTAAGAAAGACAAATTTTCACAAAAAACGAAATAGTTAAATATTAAGTTCAAAAGATTCATTTTTAAACGAAAAAAAAATGTCAAGAAAACAGTTGAATTTGCAGAAAAAAAGTTTTTAAAACTAAAATCAAGAATCTTTAACCAGGACACTGCATTTTTAACAAAGTAGTTTAACTTTCAACCAAGTAGTTGAGTTTTCAACTAAAAAATATAAATTTTCAACTAAAAATGGAATAGTTACATTTTCAGTTGAAAAAATAAGTTGATTACTCCGGAATACTGCGATTACTCTTAATTACTACAATCACACCGGATTACAAGTGTAACTGAGCTTCAGTGTAACCGAGCTGTTCAGCGGATTATTATCAGAGTTGTTTCTTCCTCGTATTTTTATATATTGTTAATTGTTTTCATACGTAATTTAAGTATAAATACTAACGTAATTATATCATTGTATAAATTTATGCAGGATATTATTCCTTTTTCTACTGTTGTACTATCCTTTTCGGCCAAATTTTGATCGGCATAACTGTTCGGCACCAGATTCTTCAAGCGATATCTACGGAAATTTCAATGAAGAGTAAAATAGGGTTTTAAAATCTAATGTATTTTTAGAATATTTATGATCTAAAATATTACCTCAAAACAAGAAACATCCCGTTGATATGTTTTACAAAAAGGTACAGTATCGTATCGAATGACATTGAAGTGCCAATACTGTAGATTCCTGCGATAGATGAGTGGATGAAAATAGAGTAATAATATTCCTCTTTGTCGATGAAAACGTAATTCACATCAAATACAAAATTTCTCTTTCGTGATTCGTTCAGTGGCATAATAAAATCCAAGGTAACTGGTGCTAACGTTGCCAAATAATATAAAGCCGTTGATGAAGCCATTAAGACTGAAAATTATTAAACTAAAAGGAATATTTTAAATAAAGAGGCTAGGTCACTTCCAACCCGCATGATTCCTTTTACCGACATTTACCGATATTTATTGAAATGTGGGAGGAAATGCAATTTTTTCGTTCAAGAATGTACAGCGCCCTCAAGTTAGGTCAGATTTAGGGACCGTCGGTAAACTACGTTACAAATTTTTGGCTATTTTTGAACACCCTTCCTCATGGACAATCATAGTTTTGTCTTAGCGCGTTTCTAAGCTATGATAGTGAATCAAGAATAATTAAAAATATTGAGATATCAAACTTCATAGTTCAAAATGCTTCCAAAAATAGATTGGCTATTAGAAAATATGAACAATTAGAAACATATTATGTAAAAATTGAACGTAATAGTCAAATTGATGTGTGTTTTTACTGAACTAAAACCTATCAGAGATCAATGAATATTGCATGAGAACCTTTCACTATTACACATCACGCACCAAGAGTGTATCTTTTAAATTTTTAGACTTGAGTGGGTCGAAATTGATTTTTAATCTTCCTCTAATATAGAGACATTAGAGATATGTGTATGAAATACTGTGGACATCATATAACATGTGCGAGTTGCAGGTAAACATTTTTACATTTTCATCATAATGAGAAGGTATTGATTTTATGTGAAAAATAACTTTCGTGGATTCCATCAAATTTCAACGTTTTGAGGTCCTCTAAGTTTAGAAAAAATAGTTCTTACGTCGGTGTCTGTCTGTCGTGGTTGTCGTTGACGTCGTCGTCTGTATACCGGATGACTGTTGAGATTTAATTACTTTATGCTGCCTGTGTTGAGTCATGCATCAGCTCTGGCCCTGTGTGTATCAACCTTAAAGTCCTTGCTGATCTAACCTTGTCATGCGCTGACTTTGTTTGACTCTGTAATTTCGAAAGTCGTAACTATACTTACTTAGTTTATGATCTTCAAATAAAAAAAAGAATTTTGATCAGCGACGTGGCAGTTTTTATAAATGACTTAAATTGCTGATTGGCCGAATGCTTACATAGAAACAAATTTCTGCAATTGATTGAAAGGTACTAAATTGACATCTATATCTCTTATGCGTAGACAATAATATATGTACGACTATGTTTTATTGTTCAACATTATTTTGTCCTTATGTTATAGGCGCATTTCAATTCTATCACTGTGCAAATAAATGTATCTATTTTGTACTATTGCATCTTGGAGTTTATTTTATTGTACGGCCCTTGAATTCATATAATTATCATCAATAACTTTTGAAAGACTAATCAGATTATATTTTTCAAAATGCAGAAATTCCATCGAAGGCTATCCGTAGCACTCCAAAAGTCCAGAGAAGGAAAACGTTACTGTTTGAAAGATATACAAGGCTATCATAACGACTTTTTGAGTTTCTTGAAAAATCGAAAATTCGAATTTTGATCGCACAAAAAATAATGAATTATTACATTCTCATATCAATGAGAAGATATTGGTTTTATATGAAAAATGACTTTCGCGGATTCCATCAAATGTCGACAGAAAATAGTTTTTACTTCGGTGTCTGTCTGTCTTCGTTGTCGCCGCTATCGCCGACGTATGTATACTTTTTGAAAGCCCTGCAATATTATTAAAACAACCTTTTAAATTTTCTTGAAAAATCGAAAATTCAAATTTTGATCGCCCAAAACATAATAATAAATTCCATTTTGGGGTCAAACTATGCAAGGTATGGAAAAAAATGAATTGAAAAAACTTGTTAACCCAAAAAGGAGCTACAAATTTGTTATGAATCATTTTTTGATAGGATGCGTAGTTTCTGTTTTACTCGTAAAAAACAACATTTAAAATTAAAAAATTGTTGAATATTATTATGAGGTTGGGAATATAACTCGGGGGTTTCTAAAGGTGACTTGTGTAATTATTTTTAATTAATTTTTTGGAGTGTTTTGCATGAAGGATCTTTAGAATTTTTTCATTGACAGTGTTAGGAGTGGATGTTGTGAGTTCTTCAATATTATTATGGGGTTAGAAATATTACTTTTGGAGTTATAAAGATGAATTGTATGATTATTTTAAATTAAGAAATTTTTACAGGCCAAAAAATCAAAAATACATTCAAAAATTAAATCGAAGTTCCTATTGCATTCCTAAGCGATTTTATCGTTTAAGATTTCTTTTAGGTGTTCCTTTTATTAAGAGTTTTATATGAATAAATATTAAATATTTATTACATTTTATAAATAAACTTTCTTCTTTATCTTTTTCCTAGTTATAAACAAACAGATACACGAAAAAACACTATTTTACAAACAAGCGCCGACATTACCGGCAACACGCCGCCGCCGAAAATTTAGAACGGTGTCACACTGGTGCGCCGCCAGTTGCCGATTAAATTTAGCCTAAACCACGCCGCTGATCCAGCTGACATCGGCGCAGACTTCTACTTTATTTCTTACATTTTTACTTCTGGTAATGGCTCCTACATTGCCGGCAACCCTCTTACACGTCAGTATTAAATGAACTACCAAGATACACGTACTTATCAACTTCTTCTACCCTCGCATCGTCTAAGGCAATGTTGCATACTGTTTTCTCACCCTTTCACCATATTTTTTGTTTTATTCACGATAATTTTAAGGCCCATTTTCTTCATGCTAATGTTTAGTTTACACAGCATTATCTGCAAGTCTTTGACTGTTCCTGCCGTCACAACCTTATCATCTGCAAACACTAACCCACGCACCTTCACTGTCCCGAGATTTACACCTTCTTCGTCGAAGAGGGCCATTCATAGACACTTATTTATGCATATACTAAACAGCTAAGAGGAAATAACGCATCCTTGCCTAACATCGCACCAACCATTGACCACTTTTGCTGTTCCGCGCGAGGTTCTCAAAATCGCATTTCCCGCGCGGGTATTAAAGAAACTTTTTTATTCATTCTCCAACTTTTTTCTGTGATCTGCATCAAGCTAAATATCTGATCCGCACATGATCATCCTGGCATAAATACACATTGGACTTCTCATATGTTTTTTTCTGTTATTTCCAATACACTCTGAATAAGAATTTTTTAATATAGTTTGCTTATGGTACTTAGTAAGCTTATACCTCTGCAATTATTGCAGTTGCTTTTATTTTCCTTTTCTTTTTAATACTTGGACGAAAATAGCCTTTTTCCAGTCGTCTGGAACTTCTCCCATTTCAATACATAAATTTATCAACTCGCACAGCCTGTGAGGTATGTATTCGCCACCATATTTAAGCATTTCAGCGTTAATACCATCTATATCAGCAGCTTTACCATTCTTCAAGTTCTTAAATATATCCCTAACCTCAGAGGCACATATTCTTTCAACCGGGTTTTCCAACGTACAGTGTTATATGTCGCAGTTGTGCTGTTTGTATCATATACCATTTCACCCTTGGTACTTCTAATGCTGACTAACTTTGTACTACTACTATCTTTCATAATGACCAACGCCAATTTCCAAAACAGTTTCTTGCATCCTTCAAAATCGATTTCCATTATCTTCTCTTCTTCCGCTTTGAGTTTACCCTTACTTTCTTTAACTAGTGTTTTTACTTTTCAGTTTTTGTCTTTATAATCGTTTTCAAGTCTACTGTACTCTTTTCGAGTAGTTCCATGCCCCTCATTTCGCTCGAATGCTTCCCCCTCCAGAACACCGTCCTGTTCCGCGTGAGATATGGAATCACTCCTTCTGAGTAATACCGCTCGAAACACAGACGTCGCTGCTCTTCCGCGAGCATCAAATTCACGTGAATAATTCCAATTATAAATATAGATATACCTATGTACCAATTAATTATTCTTCGAATTGTTTTTAACCAAAATTAAACAAGTTTTCTGTGTTGTTCATGAAAAAAAACAAGGAGGAATTCTAGCTGTACATACGCTTGCTTCTTTTCGTCACTGGCCACGCGGATTTCATCATTTCAGAACGCATCACCAGGACTTCTTCCTGGCACCGCAGTGTCTCACACTTCAGCATAGTCCATGTACACTCTATATTGCGCATTGGTGCCTCCCAAGTTGCCTATCTATGCGTTCGTATATCCTATTCTGAAAATCTATTCGCACTTCTTGTTTCTGTACATTCTCAATCTTGATTCGCATCTGTTTCTTCTGTTTAGTTCTCTTTCTTCTCCATCCTTGATCTAAGTTCATTTTTGAGACTAAGATGTAATGATCCGTTTTACATTCAGAACCTCTCATAACCCTTGTATCTTTTACTAGCTGTATTTTTTACTAGCTTTCTCACTCTTTTATTCGCAACAACAAGGTCAATTATACTGTGGTTATTTCCTCTGAACCAGGTGTACAATTAGATCATTTTATGCCCAAACCAAGTATTCATAATAAACAAGCTCTTTTTAAAGCATAAACTAACCAATTTGTCTCCATTTCCATTAGTTTTTTGATCCCCAAAATTGCCTAACATTCTTTCTGTACCCACACGTTAGACTCCAAATCATCCATTCATATCTCCTAGTAGAATGATTTTTTTCCTATGATCGCAAGTACGTATAGTATCATTCAAAGTGTCACAGAAGGCGTCTTTTACTTCACTTCTTTCACCATCAACTGACGCGTAGTACGCTATGATAAATAATGTTCTAATTCCCACTTTTATTCATAACACAGCAATCTGGGTGATACAGATTCATGCCTCTCGACATGCTGTCTTGCTCTCTCATTCATAATTAGACAGACCCCTTGACTACTATATGGTCACTATCTACTGCTGATCGTACTTCGAGTACATTCTTTAACTCAGCATTTTCTATAACTCTAATATCGCATCCCTTTTTCTTCATTTCAGGTACACGTAAAATATCTAGCTTTCTTAATTTAATGCACTTAACATTATTTTTAATTGAAAATCGGACACGACTGTCAATGAGGGTCGGTAAAAGGAATCTTGGGTTTGAAGCTTTTTAGCTTTCCATAATTTGCTTCTTTAGGTTAGATTAAAAATAATTCTGAACCTCGCTACAATCCAACAATACACTTATAAAATAAGAAGAGTTTATTTTAAAATAGTATATACTCCGGAAAATAATGCGAACACATTTTTTTCGTCTTCTTATTGGCCGCAGTACGCATGCGCCGGGGAAAACCAGCATAGAGCATTCTTACTTGTGATGTCACGCGCTCTAATTGTCCTGTAATGGCATATTTTGGAGACGTTTTAAAAATTAAATCATTAAAATGGTAAGGTATTGTTTCGTAGTATGATGCAATAAACACAGTATTGTGCACCCAGACATACAATCTTATCGGATTCCAATAGGAATAAGTGATGAGAATAAAAAGTTCGGGACGAAATCTCGTGTTGCGCTTAGTGATCTGTCAACAAGTGAACGTATTATATTATCGAAGAGAAGAAGGGACCATTTTATTGGTAGTAAGTAAGGAGGGTATGCCTTTAGAGTGTGAGGTTATGTTTACCAACACTGCCCGTGTAGGAATGGTAACAAGGATCCGACCGGGAGCCGGCCGGATAGCCCCACTTTGAACCGGGCGCTGGCCGGGGATACTGGCCGGGATCCGGCCAAAAACGTCACGGTAAACTGGTCGGATTCCGGCTTTCATACCGGCCGGGATCCGGTCGGGTAACGCGGCCACAGATTGGTTAAAAAATTTTGCTTCAGGCGAGAAATTGGTAACTTGGTTAGTCTTTTACGGCTCATCGTAAAGAATACGGTGAACTTTAAACGTAAAATCAAGTTATCAAATTCTCGCGATGAAATTAGAGAAGAGTTTCAACCACTGATGCTAGAATCTCCTAGCCATTGTTTTATTTTGGAAACCACGTGGTGATTTGAGGTTAGGAAGTAGGAAAGGACAAAAGGAATACACGACACTATAATTTAATATAAAATAATAATTATTGGCGCATTAAGTGGTGTTTTCAAACTGATTATTGAAATAAGGTTGATTTTAATACCGGGTTTTATTTGTTAACTTCGCAGAGACGACGCGACATGAATGCAACGTGCATTCTCGTTCGAGGTGAAAAACTGAAACTTGCAACTGTCTACGCCGACGCCACGCGCAGAAGGCGTTATGCATGGCGGTAAATTTGAAAGCGTACAGAGTAAAAATGTTCTGAAAATAAAGAAAATTGTAAAAATGGTAACAATTCTGCTAATACACATTGCAGAATCGATAACAGTTTTAATTAATAAGTTAAAACATTGGGAAGACTTGAATGTTTTTTTTAAGAATTTGAAAAAGCTAAATTCTGTTTTACTGATCTAATAAATCCGTAAGTACGTTTTTGATAACGTCACGGCTCTTAAAAAATGTATAATTTCTAAAAAAAAAGGATCCTGACAAGTGCACGGTCGGCTCCCGACCATGAAACCCAACCAGGGGTAGCCCGGCCGGGATCCGACTTTACGAATCAGGATCATCCTGATTGGGTGCCTTGTCAAAATTTAGGTCATGAAAAAGGAGCCGCTGTATAAAGGGAAAACTCACTGACCTACCAGACCTACCAGACCTACCAGACGTGCTGGGCCAGCTATCGGGGACCCGTGTTTTTTATTTTTTTATAAGTTAGGGACGAGAAGGAAGCTCGTCTTGTCGTTGAGTTTGAATGAGGTTAGTTTAAATTATAAGCTTTCCCAATTTTGGTTTTAAAATCCGAGATTCCGGCGTGGAATATTTGAACTACCTTTCCGGGCTCATGTAGCAGGAGGCGATTCTAATAACGACGGCGAAAAAGATTCTGGCGATTCGTCTCAGTGTTGCAAGATTGGTCGAACACCATTACCGTACGAGGCTCTGTAAATTTTCCGTACAATTACCGTACGTGAATAAAGAAATTTACCGTACTGAATCAACGAATATCGCACAGAAAAGTCGGTACCCACTGATATATATTTGGCGAAATGCCCGCGTTTTTCAAATCCAATCTTAAATTTAATTATTTGCGTATTCGTGCTTGTGAGTTGTGCGATGTACTGTACAAGTCCCACCGCTAAATGTATGATGAAAAAATAAGAACCTACTCGATCGAAATTTCCGTAGAATTATCGTACTTTCTTGTACGGTAATCGTAAGTCGTACATTACTCAAAATAACCTTACATGTACGATAATTATCGTACGTCTGGCAACTCTGATCCGTCTGCGGCGAGGAAAAGTGTGTCCCCCTCACTCGATGTGTCCACGAGTGTGGTTTCTGCTGTAGCGGAGTGCGCGGGTTCCGGCGTAGCGGAGTGCGCGGCGATTTCACACGACTTTTCCGGTGCTGGGGGAAGAGGCACCCTCGAGGTAGTGGGCTCAAGGAAATTGAAGACCGGTGGTAAATCGGCGAGAGTTAAATTGCCAGAGGGGCCCGGAATTTCAGGAGCCCTGGTAGATGAATGAGTTAACGATGACGAGTTAACACTCTTTACCAGGCTCTATGACGAGAGCGACCGCGGAAACTGATGGGGTCGAAACTGACGGCGCGATTAATTCGGCTGGAGGTGGTAGCTCTTGAGACGGAGGAGCTACTGATCCCTGAGGCAACGGAACTTCGTCGAGCAATGATGAGTACCCAAGATGCTGAGGTGTGGATGCCGCGACCGGACGAGCGTGATCGAGATTCACGTTTCTCATCGAAGCGATGCGCGGTGACGGAAAGATGGTGCGTGTCTCCCCGAAGAACGAGGGGAGTTGCAGTTTCAACGGCGTGGAGAGGCTTCTACGTCGTTTTCGTGAACGCGAGTAGGAGGTTCCTGTTTTTCTAGGAATACCCTCCCTTAACGGCTGTTGTGGTTCAGATGCCGGGACGACTGGATTTGCTGCCCCCTCCGCAGTCTGCTCCCGCCGAAGATTAGGGGCGTTTTTGCAGACGCGACTGCGTTTGTCATAATATTATGACGCGGCGCGACGGTACGGTTACGCGGATGTAGAGCACGGGACGTTCGACCTCGGGGCCTGACCACATGCGCAAAGTATGCTACTATACAAAGAAAGACGGTTTACGCGACCCGACGCATGGGACTATCGCCCTGAGCCTGACCACATGCTCAAGGTATACTACTATACAAAAGAGACAGTTTACGCGACCCGGCACATGGGACTGTCGGCCTGAGCCTGACCACATGAAAACGGTATGCTACTAAAGAACAAAACAAAGGAACGGAAAGCGCGAAAATTGTGGTTGAAAAATTGATCCGAGAATTATTGCTCTAAGACACTGAAATATTTCGCGACACGATTTAACATAATTGAGACGTAAACAGAAACGTTGAACTGGTTATTTAGGCGCGAGTGTCTCCTGACTCCCCGGGCGAATTTCCGATTCTCGAAACGATGGAAGCGCGAGTCTGAGCACAGAGGAACTTTGACCGGAGCCTGACCACCCGCGCACGACACGTGAAGTTAATTTCACAACAACCACAAAATCGACGAAACTGAGCGCGGGTGAACACGGCAGCTTAACACGAAAAGAAAAAGCGCGAATAGCACCGACACGTTTCACAGAACGAGAACTGCACTGCTTAATCCTGGAAGATCCCACGTTTCATGGCAATAAAAAAATGATAAAACTCCGGAGAAAGAAAACTACACGGTAAGCGTACACGATATTCAACTGAAATACTATTAACTTAAACCCGTTTGACTTAAAATAAATCCCGGCCGTGGAGAATTCAAGAATCCCGAGATTCACGGACGATGCTGGAGAAGGTAACGCCTGTCAACGACTGACGTAGAAAAGAACTCAAGTTATTACGTGGAAAAATAGCTTTACGTTTATTCTCAGGAGAGTGGCTGCTGGCCCGCTGATTGATTCAATCCCGACATTGGGATCGTAACGGCGCGATGGGGACACCGTCTTTTGTACTCACTTATCCAACCTCGAGCACCCGCGCCATTTTAATACTAAATTATTATATTTTTAATTTGTTATTAAAAATAGTAAATCGTGTTAAACTGAGCAATATTTAAATATGTTATATAATATGGGTCAAACTTCCTTTGCCCGGAAACGGAATGACACTAGTTCCACTAGAACAGTTTTTCAGGGTTTATTGTTCATAATTAATTATATATATTAATATTAAATTAAAATCATCAAAGCTAATAACCCTGAATAGCGATTATAAAATAAAATAAAATAAAATACGATTATTCGTATATGTGTAGATATTTTCACATGCACACATATCATGTTTATATGTTTCTATGCTGAAAACGAATAAGACTTAATTCCTAAGGGATTAAGAATAAAAATAATCATTAATTGAATGAGTCTCAATTTTCATCTATTTCCGTTTGACAGTAAATAATTCAATTCAATTGTCAGTAACGCAATTGAGTTATCAAAACCCGGAATTAGAGTGAATTGAATTGTTCATTAAATCTAAAACTACTTAAGCCAACCCGATTGACATTAATGATAATTAGAAAAATAGATTGCATTTGAAAGTTCTAAAAATTCTTTCTCCTTCCGCCGTTAAGCTCGGGTGTTATTATCCAACATAAATTTAACTAATCGTTTTGTTGTTCTTGCATTTGTTGTCAACTTTTATTGGTATTTCATACGTTAATTATGTTTTTAAAAAAATCATTCCGTTGAAGAGCGTCGCCGCCGGTTGAGTTCCGCGGCTAGCTAGAGTCGTATGGCGAGGGGAAAGAGGAGAGAGGAAACGAAAGGACAGAGGAATGCGCGCATGTGTTAGAAAGAGAGGGAGCGACTCTGGCCAGCCTATGGTCACGCGCCGGCTACGTGATTTCACTGAAACTAAGGGCCCGCGCGAGAGGAGAAAGTGATCATGACAGGCACGAGTCATCAAGGGTGCCAGCAAGCTCGTGGATGTAAACAACTTAAAGTAGCAATTTGTCACGAAGTCCATTTCTCAAATTTTCCGGGTGGAGAATTTGAGAGATGGCACGTTCGACAAATTGATGCCTTCCAGTGGTTCTCTATCGATCGGAAGGTCCTAATAATATTAGCCTTACCCTTTTCGCAGATCGGTTGTAGCGGGTCAGTGAATTTTTCCTTTTTACAGCGGCTTCTTTTTCATAACCTAATTTTTGATAAGGCAACTAATCAGGATGATCCTTATTCGTCAAGTCAGCTGGACATCCTATATGATACAAAAAATTTACAAACGATTGTAATATATATAAATCACAAATAATTCTTCCGGTACAGTGCTGGTAAGCATAACCTGGCAAATATAACCTATAATTGACTTGCACTTAAAGACCCGAAATGCAAAACACGTATCCACATTTCCTTTCTTCTCTTCGATAATATAATAAGTTTACTTGTTGACAGATCACTACGCCCAACACGAGATTTCGCCCCCCACTTTTTACTCTCGTCACTTATTCCTACTGGGATCCGATAAAATGTTGTGCCTGGGTGCAAAACACTGTGTTTATTACACCCTACTACGAAACAATACCTTAAAATTTTAATTATTTTATTTTAAAAACATCTCTGAAATATCCAGGATGACTTAGTGAGAATGCTCTTTGGAAGGATGCCAGCTGTAAACATGCAAGAGCTCAGTTGTCTCTGAGCCTTTGCTCGGTCAGGATCGGCAAAAAAGCTAAAACTCGTTTGTGGTGCGCGGTATAAGCTCAAGATACAGCACTCGGTTGAGCAACGATATGCCATTAGATTTTGTGTACGACTTGGCAAATCTGCAACTGAGGCATTCTCTATGTTGCAGCAGGCCTTTGAGGGTGAGAATCTCTGAAAATCCCAAGTTTTGCGATGGCACAAAATGTTTAAGAAGGGTCGGGAAGTTGTGGAAGATGAACCCCATTCTGGGCGCCTGTCAACGAGCAAAACCGAGGACAATATGAATCGTGTGCATGACATTTTGAATCCTGACCACCATGCAAAAAATTGTTGCCAAAGATTTTCTGATAAAAAAACTGGGTGCTTCACCATGACAACGCGCCCAGCCACACCTATCTGTCGCGAGTATACTCCTGAAATGTCTTCTGCTGAATTTTTTTGGTTGTCTTGAGTTAAAAACGTGCTTAAAGGTTGCCATTTTCAAGGTGTGGATGGCGTCAAAGAGGCTTCGACGAGGGCTTTACGTGATGTTCCAGAGAAGGACTTCCAGGATACCTACCAAGCATGGAAATCGTGCTGAAAAAAATTTGTTGATGCTCAAGGGTACTACTTTGAAGAATTTTGAAGATTTGTGACGATATGTTAAATACAATTTTTTTTCACGAATGTGGTCGCATTACTTTTCAGACAAATCCTGTAAAATAAGAAAACTTTTTAGGGCTGAATGAGCTATTACAAATATACGAAAATTGGATCATGGCTCCTTCCTTAGCAGATTGAATCAGAATTTTTTCTTCCTCCTCCGAATGTTGCTTAATTGTTTTAAAACTATCCTTAATGTCATCCAATAGAATCCTGAACTAAAAAATAAAAAAAAAAGTATTATACCTGCTATAAAAACCAATTGAAATTGGAAATGCCTGTGGTTCAATTTTTTTATTTTGCCTAATGAAACAAAACTATGGACTTCCATTACGATAAAAAAGTTTCGTTATGATCCGCAAAGCAACCCCGCCTCCTGAATAAACGAGTATTTCCATTTATTCCAAAAACATATACAGATACAACCAACCTTTCTCGATAAAAATAACAAATAAAGGGATAAAAAATGTTCAGTTTTTTTAAAATCTAGCATATTATTAAAATACTTTGAAAGTATAAAATAGCTTTTTGACCTCTAAAAGGTAAGAATAATCAGTTTTAGATCATTATATAAAATTTTCTTCAGTTATTTAGTGTATTTAAATATTATTTGTGACCGTCCGAGAAGAAAGGGACCTAACGCGCGGTAGCTTCATTTTACAGGAGAAGTGATTGAAGAGGCGGTTCAACACAGGAACTCCATAAGAGGGGCTTACTTCGGAGTAAAATAACAATTCGAATGTTTCAGATATTGAAATAATATTTTTTATTATTCAAGAGCAAATAAGAAACTACAGATGGGTGTAAAAAACTACAAATCTATTTTTTCCGTATTAGGTCCACTTCTGCGCGGACTGTCACATTTTTATATATAAATTTTCTTAAAATGCCCTATAAAGACATAAATAACGAGCAGAGTAAAAGTAAATGTATTTTGTAACAGAGACACATTACAAAATCGCGAATATTATTTATTATGTTAGCAGCAGTTTTCATAGAATATTTCGTGCGTTTGTAAAAAAATTAATTTATTTTAGATCTGCTGTTTATTTATGTATTTATAGAGGATTTCAAGAAAATTTCTATAGGTATAAAAATTGATGACAACAAATAATTAACTTTCGAAAGTTTGTAATAATTACCAAAAACTAATTATTCTGACTTTTTAGAGGTCGAAAAAGCTGTTTTGTATTTTCTAAGAGGTTCACTAACAAACAAGATTAAAAAATGCTCATTAAGAAAAAATGTCACGTTTTGCATCCATTTATTTTTATTCTTCTTGAGAACGGTTGTGTGTATCGAAAAATTCCTTCAACATAATAGATGTATGTTTTTATGTCCGATCATTTTTGTCTTTAATAGATGTCTTCGATGCGACCGATAGCACACCGATATTTATGGAGTAAATAAAAAAGCATTTTTTGAGCGGGGTGAGGGTATTAACAATTTTTTTATCGTAACAAAACTCTACAGTCTTCTTTCTTAGGCAAAAGGGGAAAAAATAGGACACCAACCATTTTTTATTTTAAAATTTTGAATTTTATCATTGCATTGCAATAATGAAAAACAAATATCTCAAATTTTTTGTACTACTAGTGTGTCTATTTAAATCCTGAAACAAATTCCCTGACAATTTCACGTTCTTTCCAGATATCTCAATTTTTTCATATTATATACCTAGTACCCTATTGAAAATTCCGACGTCAGAAATGACGTCGTAAACCACGTAGAATACGTAAATTACGCATAAACCGACATTGTATACTACGTATGGAACGAAGTCGGAAACTACGCCAGAAAAGCCGTAGGAAACTACGTCAGATATTGGGATAGTAAACGACGTAGGTTCCGACGTCGTTGCATGCGTAGTTTACGACGTGGTTCCATATGTAGTTTACAACGTCGTTTCATACGTAGTTTCCCAGTAAAAAGAAACTAATTGGGGCGAATTTCGGCGAATAAACATTTTTGAATTGGCCCGAATTTCGCTTTCTGATTCGTTTAAACGAATTGAGCCAGCGCGAATTGAATGCGTTTCAATTCTTTTTAATTCGAGTTCAAGGTCGTTTCGAAAAAAATTGATCAAAATTGCACGGTCGAGACTCGAAACAGCGATCTCAAGTGTATAAGTCCAGAGGGCGACCACTGAGCTACGGGACTCATTGATATTTATTTACAACGGATCCTCTATGCCCAGCGCGTTGGTTCTAGCTTACGAATTCTATTGAATAGGCCAGCCTTTAACTGCACTTGCGCTGACGAATTCAGGCGAATTGTAGCTTGACTTTAAATCTCGGGAATTAAAATGAATTGACTGACACTGAAATTAATTCGTGCTGACACATTCAAATGAATTAGGTACCCTAAAACTTGTGCGCCGAATTTGGGCGGATAACAGATTTGAAGATTAAATTACTTATTTCCGAATTTACCAGAATTCACGACTGGCTCCAATTTGAGATTGTCGCAAAGCGAGATTTACGAAGGCTCCAACAATTCATCTCAATTCGCCTCAATTAGTTTCTTTTTACTGGGTTACGACGTGAATTCATACGTAGTTTACGACGTCGTTTCTTACGTAGTTTCCGACGTGGTTTACGGCATCACGAAAACTATTTCTATAATATTATAATTATTACAATCAATAATAAAAGATAATTAGAATTAGAATTAGAATTGATCAGAGTATAATTTCCAGAAACTGGTTACCGCTTGCAATGAAGCTACCTGATAGATACTTAATATGTTGTAAAGCCAACTACTTCAAATGAATAATTTTACAAAATATATAATATTGCTTCATTGCAAGCGATAACCAGTGCCTGTAAATGATATTCTAATCAATTATAATTATAATGATCTTTTATTATGGATTCTCATAATTATACTATTATAGAAAAAGTTTTCGTGATGCCGTAAATCACGTCAGAAACCACGTATGAAACGACATCGGAACGTACGTCGTTTCTTATATCATTTCCTACGTAGTTTCCGACGTCAATCCACACTGAACGTATACTGAAAAAAATGCGGGAACCCTCCGTTACCACATAAGAAGATCCTGTCCACTCTTTTAGGCCAGTTTCTCTCGCAAAAATTGAAGAGAGACGCCGTAGCTCTAGGCTGAAAACATTTGAGTAAGCAGACAGTCCGTGGCGTATAGCCGTAATATGAACCGTGCGTTGCGCTATACTCTGTACCTTTAAGCGAACTGCCGTCTCGGTTTTGGGATCGCTGCGGTCCTAAATGTAGCGCGGGTTTGTAGTCGTATATGTTACGCAGCGCCACCTAAAATAAGTAGGGAGATGTATGTGGTAACTAGGCGTGACAGTAACGTACTTTTTCAATAGCGCAGAATTATAGCGTCAGCAAAGCGTTTGCTTCGTGTGAGCAGATAGATCTTGTGGAAAATGGAAAACCATTTCCTACAGAACGTGCTGATTCATCTCCAAGAGATATTTACACGTTAGTAGATTTGATTTATTTTATTCTAGGTTTTTTTAATTTCAGTAAGTTAATTGCTGTAGTTGATTTTCATACTTAACCTCAAAATGAAAAACCTAATTCTATTTCAGACAGCTCGCAGCGCAAATGCAATAACGCTACTACTCTAAACATTCGTAAAGCGGCGGTCTTACAAGTCTGCGCGTTGCAAGAAAGCCGCGATCTTGAAGACCCGTACGCGCTCTCGCCTATACTTTGGGAGAGCAGCACAGTGCGTTCACTCTAATGGGGAAAAATGAGACCGCGTGTAGTGTTTTCTATTCCCGATAGGCGGCGCGGGTGTTTAAAAATATGTAAAAATTGTTGCGGACTTACAGGGGCCGGGGGACTTGCCACCTTGGTGCGTCGTAGCCCGTGGTAGCACGCCAGAATATTTGAGGATTTTAAGTATATTTTATATTAAAGAAGAGTGTTTATTAAAATATGTTTGCTCCTGATGATGTCAATTATGGTGTTAACTCTTTTTTTTAAACAAGTTTCGCGGTACATATTTTAAGAGGTCCGAATATCATGGCTAACCTCGAAATGTGTTGTCTAAAACGAAACTTATATTTCAATTGAATAAATAGAAAGATCAACTTCAGAAAACATATTTAAATAATCATTTTTCTTTAATATAAGTTATACTTGAATTGAAAGAAATGATGCTTACTGTAAGAAAATAAAATTATGGTTAGGGGGGAAGGGGGTCTGCTGCTAACTGCTTGGCGCAATTTAGTTCATTCTATTCCCACTTGGTGTCGCATTCGCTAAATGTCGTGCTCTCTAATTCCCCCTCTAAGTCCCACGTAGTGAACGCACTGTGGAGAGCAGCGACCCTACAAAAGTAGCACGAAGGAGGAAGGAATAGTAATATTCCTTCGTGAAAAGTAGCAAGGATCTCCTTTATGCGTGGCACGGCTGCGCAGTCGTCTTTAGTACAGCTGTTAACTCTCGTACTTTTTCAGTGTTCCATACATAGTTTACGACGTCGGAATTTTCAATAGGGTATACAAATTCACGAGTTTATTATCAATAACTTTTTCAGTTCTTGCAAATACCTAAATTTGTCAAATAGTGCTATTGAGATGTAAAATTAAATGTTTTTTCATTTGTCAAAGTACCTTTATTAAAGGATAAGTAATTTCGTCAGGGTACACGTTTCTAGTGATTTAATAAATATGTTTAATTAAAAAGGTTTTCACAACTTATATTAAAAGATATTCTTAAATATATTATTAACATCGATTAAATAAATAACACTAAAAACATAATCATTCATTTCTTGCATTTGTTCCTAAAGTCCATGAATTTGAATAAGTATTAAAAACAATTTTTATTTTTTCTCCATACACTTCAAATTCAGTGCATATTTTAAATATTAATATTTTGAATGAAATATATTTTCCAGGTGGTAAATATCGGTAAATTAAGGGGATTTGTCACGAAAATGAGGTTCAGGATGCAAAACTAAAATTAGGTGGCTCGGTGCTGCCACCTAATATAAAAAAAAAAAAAAAAAAAAAAAAAAAAATCAAAGAAATTTTATTGATAAGTATAAAGTGCCATTTATATCTTGTAAACATAACAAAATATATTTTTTAAACTATATCTATACATAAATCTATCGCCTAGTAGTCGGGAGTCTTAACCATTGCGCTAAACCTACGAGTTGAAACTAGGTGAAAAAGCCATCCTCATAAGCTACAGCTCAAAAAAGTTAAAACACCAAATTTTAAACTCTCTTTTTCTAATTAAATATTTATTATTCAACTACGTTACGTAAATGTAGAATATACGAACTGTTAACAGAAGTATAAATAAAATAATTTTCAAATCAATAATTTATATCGATTACAATCTTTCTTCGTGTAAT
>CAKNWU010200614.1:0-11226 GCA_932072015.1 Andricus quercustozae | reverse complement strand
ACAAATAAACAAATGCGTTATTTTCTCAAATGAGTAATAATTAGTATAATTTCAGTAATAATTGTTTCTAATACATATAATATTACTTTCTCTTTGCATAGAATTAGAAAGTCGCGGTTTTTTCTCATTTTTTAACTTACATTCAATTTTTCAGTTACAAAGAGAGGCAATAACCAATTAAAGCTAACAAAAATATATGTTTCAGCCATTTATTATTTTTTATAACTATCTTTTCTTAGAATAATGCTAAGTTGCGTTTTTTCTGAAATTTTATGGTTTCCTCTAACCTTCTGATGACTTTGATAATGTATTAGAAGATATTATTTTGAAAAAATGCTTTCAGTAAATATACTTGAAGGAGAAGTTACATTCAATATCCCGTTTAATGTATTTGTAAAAGTTGGGAACATTGAAATGATAGATGAGACTACCTGCATCTGTATAAAGTAATTTTGCACAATTTTGAAAATTTGGCAGAATATAGCAATATAATATATATAATATAGTAATGAAAATCGTACGTGATCATTTTGGAGATATGAAGAACCGTGAATCCAATGTAGATAGGTTTATTGCAGAAAATTTTCGTTTTATACATTTCAATAATGACCATATCCTCATAAAATACGGTGCAAGTATGGAAATTTGGTTTAGCAATTAGAGCTTTTGCACCATATCTCCCCTCCCAATTTTTAACAAGCATGACCTCTTTGTGCTTCCTGACGTTTTCCACAGTCTTTCCAAAGACGGAATTGTTCATCAATTTATAGAAATTCTTTTCCAATTCGTTGGTTGCTCTTTTTCTATGTTCTGAATTTAAATCAATGCACTCCTTTAGCCATGCCTATTGTTTGAATTTTAGCCCTCGATGGATTTTCGTCAGTTTCATGCCTAATTTTAAGTACATTTTCAGATTTCGGTAATGTAGTACATAATTTTTCTTTGGTAGCAAATTGGTTACTAACTTTGGAATCGTATATTTTAAACCAGGAGGCACAGAGTGTTTTGGGCATAATGGAAGGTCCTTGTGCAAATCGCGAAGCTCATCTGGGTACTCTGGATCCATTTCAAGAATATGAACTTAAGGTGAATCATCAGGAACATCAACAAAATTTGGATTATTTTCAAAATGTTCAAACCATTAAAAATCTTGATACAGTAAATATACACTCATAGCTTTACCATACTGACTGTTGATGTTAAAGTAAAAAATGTATGACTCTGGATCGAATTGATTAAAATTTCTCCGATAAAACGATTGTTTGCTTTTGCAAATCTATTTGAGCACTCTGAAACACCACCTCTGATTGCTTTCTAAATTAATAGTAACATTTCTGCATCAGTTAGTAAATGCACATCAATTCCTGTGTACTTTAGCATTGCATTAAAAGAAAATACCGGTGCTGTGTAATAGTGCAAAGCGTCTAATTTACATGTTGCAAAACAACTTTTTGTAAAATTCGTAAAAATGTCTGCCTAAAGTACAAAATCGGTTTTGAGGTACAGATCTAAATACTGCCCTGAATTTTGCAAATTAAAAGTTGCCCACACTTTAAACGCATGTTGATAATATTCATCGGAAATGTAGCAATCATTTAATTTCGAAAAGAATCTCTCTTTTGGAGGTAAACTCTCTTCTTCAAATGTTTTCCAACTGTCAATGTAGGCATATGGGAACACACCTTTTCTTGTTAACAGATTTAATTCACTGTCATTTTTGCAAAATTTTCTTGTAATTGTTTTGTCACTGTCATTGAGATATCACGCCAATTTTTCTAGACAACTTGGCATGAATCGGAAAGAATCGATAAATCTGAGTTTCACTTTAGTATCTGAAACATCTTTCGTAAATAAGGTATATTTTTCATAATCAATTGGCAGTAAGGAGACATGTCCCTCAAAACTTTTGACTAGCTCTTTAAAGAAAAAGTTTGAGTCGTAGCAGGATAAATTATGGAAAACTATTGGAATTACATGAGAATCTTTGTAATTGACGTTGCAGCTTCCGTGTGCTGGACCACGGTACTTACCTGTGAAGTGGCAGTGATCGCGATGTTTAACCTCATCTTTCTTAAAATATTTTTCACAAATATGACACACTATAGCTTTTAAAAAACCTTGTTTTTGGTTTGGTGTTAATTTTTTCATTGGTAAAGAATTTTTCAAACGAGAATTTACGTTCACTTCTAAATCTTTTAATTCTTTTACAAACCTTTCAATACAGTCTTTTTCACGATAAAATTTAGGTTCTGAAGTGGTGTCATGTAAATTGCACTGTGTATAATACGCAACACTGTAGGGATATTCTTTTGATACGCCGCTTGATCTATTTGTGAATTTGTAATTGGCTGCAGCAAAATTTAATGTCTGCGTAAACTGCAAATGGTACATTTTCTTTGTATCTATAATTTTTAAACTTTAACATGTTTCCACCCATGAATCTACAGTTATTCAAATCTTAACAAACAGCTCTGTGGTTTATTAGAGATTTTTTAAATTTGAAATGGCACAAGCACCTATCGCAAAAGAATATGTAAAGTTTTCCTTTCGAAAATTGTGAACTAACTAATCGACAGAGAGTTTTAATCCATGTGAAGTGATACACTGGATTACTTTCACTACAATCAAAATCAAAATCGGTAGTTTCAATCATTACAGGTGAATTGTAGGGCATCTTGAATTTTCATTGCTTATATACAGGGGGACAATCTCATCTTTTTCCTATTTTCTTCATGTTCTATGTCGTAAACATTTATACGTACTTTTATCCGGTAATTTTTGAAGGAGTCATTTTTTTTCTCTTAAAAACTTCATTTGAAGGTGCATAATAAGGGATTAGGATTTGTAGTCAGAATTTTGTCCCGGAACACGGAAATTTTTTTGGTAAAAGGTGCAAAATATCACATGGCAATGGATTGGTGCTTTCTTGTGCATTTTAGGGATAAAAGTGTTCTCATCAAAATTAAAGTAGGTAAAATTCTACGTATAACTAAAAAAAGATGTTCTAGCACCAATAGTTTAGGAGTTACGGCTTTTCAAAGAACCCTGATTTTTTTCAATTTTTTGACAAAAATCACATGTTTTTTTTTGGTTTCTCCGTAGCTCGGATCCTGATTGTCAGATCTGAAAATGGTTAACAGATGAATTAAAGTAGACTTAAATATCTGTAATTTCAAACAAAAAAAAAACATTGTCCTAACTACAATAGATCGCGAGTTAGCACCTTCCGAACGTGACCCATTTCGACCTGAATTTACGGGTAAATGCCCAGAGTTCAGTTTTTTGTACATAGCTCGTTTTGGGGTTATCACAAAGGAAATTTCCCAGAGAATGAATACAAGAGGACTAAATTCTGCGTAAATTAAAAAAAAAGATGTTTCTACCCCAAATAGGTCACGAGTAATGACCTTCCAAATATACCTGTTTTTTGTGCTTTTTTAACCGAAAACCCGAAAGTCGTGTTAAAAAAGCACAAAAACAGGTATATAGGAATATTTTTTTTTTTTTAATTTTAGCAGAATTTAGTCCTCTTGTATTCATTCTCTGGGAACTTTCTTTTATTATAACCCCGACACGAGCTATTTACAAAAAACATAACTCTGGGCATTTACCCGCAAATTCAGGTCGAAATGGGTCACCTTCGGCAGGTGCTAACTCGCGATCTATTTTAGTTAGCATAATGTTTATTTTAAAATTACAGATATTTACGTCTACTTTAATTCATCTATTGGCCGTTTTTAGATCTGACAATCAGGATCCGAGCTACAGAGAAACAAAAAAAAACATGTGATTTTTGGCAAAAAATTGAAAAAGCAGGGTTCTTTGAAAGGCCGTAACTCCTGAACTATTAGTGGTAGAACATCTTTTTTTTTTAGTTTTACGTATAATTTTACCTACTTTAATTTTGGTAAGAACACTTTTATCCCTGAAATGCACAGGAAAGCACGAATCCACTGCCATGTGATATTTTGCACCTTTTACCAACAAAATTTCCGTGTTCCGGGACAAAATTCTGACTACAAATCCTAACCCCTTATTATGCACCTCCAAATGAAGTGCTTAAGAGAAAAAAATTACTCCTTCAAAAATTACCGGATTTGCACCAATTTTTCGACCAGATAACTGGACTAATCTTCGAAAGTGATGAGAAAGTTGATTCCATCACGTTTCAAGAGTGTATCAAAATGTGGATAGGAAGTGACGCGATCGGTTTTCTTGTCAGCAGGGCTAAGGGCGGCCATAACCGACCAGAGAAAACAGTACTCATCACTGTTCTCAAGAGCTACAACTGCTCTTTTGTCTCTAATAAATTTAGGCAATCTCACAAAAGTTGATGAGCCTACTGTAAGAGGTGAATATTTATTTATATTTTCATTTAAATTTATTATTTCTTTACATTTCCATCCAGATTTTGTTTGCTGAAAATCCTCGACTTTAGCCAATAGTTACTCTCTGAATTTACTCTGAAACCATTCATCAATTTCTGTTGATTCTAAAGTTAGTTCATTTTTAGTATTGAATAATTTAATCGCTTTAATTTCCCTACCCTGTTCTATAGCAATGAATTTTGCGGCAAAAATAACATTCGTTTTTAATCCCCCAACAAAATTTTTTGAAGCATTTTTTATCCTGTGAGTAATCATTGTTTTGGAATCTTCGAAAAAACTATCTAAATCTTTATGTGTTAAATTTATAGTCAAACCTGTTCTCACTCGACTTTTTAAATGCAGACTCCAGATCTTGCCATCTTATTCAGTCTCCTTTCCTATCCAAACCCTCGTTGACACCAGTTCCAGTCTTCTGCAGTTTCTTGAATAGTTTGTTCTTGGATGTGAGTAGTCCAATGGTTGATAGGAGTTTATTTTTTTCACCCAGAGATAGATTCTGCGTTCCCTGTCGCAAAATTTTATTCAGCCTCCGAATATCTTGGGTGCATTGACGTGTCCAGTATGCGATCTCAGATGTTGTTGCATTTTCATGCCAAATTTCATATGCATTGTCATAAATCTGGATAACTTTCTTACAGTTGAGTGAATCCATGGTTTCGAATATTGTTATCAAAATGCTCACTGAACAATATGTACGTCAAACACTTCAATACACAGCACTACATAAGTATGTTGGAAATTACAAGTCTGTTATCACATTAGTTGAAATTGTTTGCATGGAGGTGTTTTTGCGACTGAGGAGCTCAAGAGAAAATAGCTTCTTTTATAAACGCTTACCCCCCTCTACCAAATTTCTGAAAAGTTTTGCGCAATATTGCCAGATATTACATCATATGATGCAACAAAGTTCTGGAAGATTCTACATTACAATCGACACATTTGGTATAAATCATTGTTTTTTGCAACGAAAAATTTAATGCAACATTAAAATAACCTTGAACTTTTTTAACAAAATATTTTTCAGAAATTCCGCAGTATAATTTGATGACGTCATCAAGAATGTTCTTTAATAGTAATATATCTACATCTTTATCTTTGAGTTATAGAAGGTTCTAGACTGCAGAAGAATGTTTCTCACAAATGATTTGCGCACTAAATAAATAAGGAGATGAAGTTTTAGTTGAATATGTTGACTATAAGGAAGCAATAAATCAAATTTATACACAAAAGAGGATTTCATTCATGGCCCTCCGTATCAAATTTTAACTGAACACCTGCATCTTTTTGCGCACTAATTAAATATTTTATCTGTAAGCAAGCAATAAATCATTCTTTTTTTTTTTCCCCTCAACAATGTGACGCAGTAGAAATTGCCAGGACAAAGCAAAATATAACTTCGAAAGTATTTATGCCACATGTTCGAGATAAGAAATAACCTTAAAGCTGTTTGTATGAATTTGGCTAGCACAATTGCGCAATATTCTTTTATGACGTCAGCTGTAGAATGTTATCGATGTCGGTAAAGTAGTTCCAGTACCCCTCTTGTATCAATGTTGGTGAGGTAGGAATGCATGATGACATCATCATGACCCTCGAGAATGTTCTAGAAACTTAGCACGGACATGAACCACTTTTCTAGAAAAATTTAGCACGGACACGAACTACTACAGGTAGAATCTTGGGTTAGAACTTACTCACCTACTTCCGACTTATTTGAAGCACCTTAAACTGCAATGAGCAATTCAGCAAAACTCTCATTTGTCGAAAATTCAAAGCGACGGTGGAAACTTCAGAGTCACCATTTAACAGTCATTAATTTTCAAAATGAGAAATAGTTTATTCCATTGCTGGTTTTGTCGAAAATAAAAACAAAAACTAAAATGGAAAATATACAAGAGTGGGGCACAACCTCATCGGCGAAAGCTCGTTACACGTTGATCTTTCCGAGGTAAATACGTTTTTCCGGGCTTTATCCGCGATATTAGCTGCGCAGGCTGGTCGTATGGAAAAATGCTAATTTTGTTGCAGCCCCATCGCCGGTGGTATTACGGCTCTCTTTACGGTGAGATATTTAACAAAATGCTCGAATATTTTTCCCCGTGTTGAAAACATACGAGTTTGTTTTTTTTTCTGCATGAGAAAAAGATGTGTAAAATTCTTCACAAGGAATTTTTATTAAAATTTTTCTGCTTCAGTCAAGAAAACATCAATAGTTATTGCTCTAGACAACGCGTTTATAGTCCTATAAAGCTTTGATTACACATTAAATCGCATTAACGAGGGTTGCCGCAAAACTTAATTAAAAAAATTTCCTGACACTTGTCCCTGATTTTTTCCTGAATAATTTTTTATTTTCCCTGACGATCACTATTTAATTATAAAAATTCAAATCCTGTAACATTTTTCATATAGAATCTTTTATAAATGAAATAAAACAATTTCAAATTTAAATTTTTATCACTGAAATTCTTGGAAATCTGATGAAATCTCTTCGAATCTTTTAAATTATTTTAAAATTCTATAGGTCCTGTACAATCGTTCAATATCTCCTGACATTCGAGGAAATTATTTACAAAAGCATGAAAAATTGTAAATAATTTATAATAATTAGAATCTTCAGAAATCCCTTCATATATTTCTAATCTCTTTACAATGCCTTGTAATCTTTTAGAATGCTCTAAAATATTTTAAACTTGTTAAAATCCCTTCAAATTATTGAAATCAATTAAAATCAAATGAAGAAAATCTATTGTAAATTCTTCAGAATATTTTTAAATACTTGAAAATATTTAAAATCCTCTACAATCTTTTGAAATCCCTTAAAACTTTTTGAAGCTATTGAAAGTTCTTTGGAATGTTTGAAAATTTCATTCCAAACTATCTAAAATCCCTTCAGATTATTGAAATCAATGGAAACTTCCTTGGAATCTTTTAAACTTCCCTACAATATTTTAAATCCTTTGAAATCCTATTAAATTGCTGAAATCAATTGAAAATTCCTTTGGAATCTTTTAAGATACCCTAAAATATTTAAAAACCTTTAAAATTTTATTGAAATGTATTGAAATCAATATAAAATTCTTTGGAATCTTTTCAAGTTCCCTAAAATATTTCAAATCCTCTGAAATCAGATTAAGTCACTGAAACAGATGGAAAATTTCATGCAATATTTTAAAATACCCTAAAATATTTCATACCCCTTAAAATCACATAACATAATTAAAATTGATTAAAAATTCCTAGGAATATTTAAAATTCCCTACAACATTTTTAATAATTCAAAATTTGATTAAATTACTGAAATCAATTTGAACTTTCTTGGAATCTTTTGAAATTCCCTAAAATATTTCAAATCCTTTGAAATCCTATTAAATTACTGGAATCCATTGAAAATTCCTTTGGAATCTTGTAAAATACCCTACAATATTTAGAAACCTTTAAAGTAGATTGAAATGTCTTTGAAATCAGATTAAATTACTGAAATCAAATGGAAATTCCTTGGAATCTTTTAAAATACCATATAATATTTCAAACCCCTTAAAATTCCTTAAAATTTTTGAAATCAATTAAAAATTCCTAGAATTCTTTTAAAATTCCCTGAAATATTTGCAGTCGTTTGAAATCCCATCCAATTACTAAAATCAATTGAAAGTTCCCTGCATTTTTTAAAAATACTATCAAATTTTTAAAATCCTTTCGAATCACTTTGATTATTAACAACTATTAACAAATTTTGAGATATTTCAAATCTTTTGAAAATTTTATAAGATTTTTAGAAATATACTAAAGTTATTAATATTCTTTGGAAATACCTTAAAATATTTGAAAATCTATGAAATTCTATGAAATCCCTCAATTCTTGAGAAAAAATTCTTTGAAATCCATTAATCTGATAAAATCCTTTGGAATTTTTTTAAATCTCCTGAAACGTTATAGATTCTATAAAATCGTTTCGTGTCTTCTGAAATTCTAGGAACTTCTTTAAAACCCCACGCAATTTTTCTAAATCCCTCAAAATCATTTATATCCTTAGAAATTTCTTCAAACAATTTTTAATCTCTTGACAATTCCTTGAAACTTTCTAAAGCTCTTTAAAATTTCTTGGAATCTTCTAAAATACCCTAAATACAAATACAAATTATACCTGAATTTAATGGTGGTTAACACATGGGTTGATTTATTGAAAGAAAATTGAGTGAAGTCATTTTTTGTTATTTAAAAAAAAGCTGTACCCAGCCCTCTCGAAAAATTGGGGGAATTGGACAAGGGATGAACTGGTCGTCCCGAAAATTCGGGATGACTACCCCAAGCTTACCTGATTATTCTATTACTCAACGTTTTTTTATAGAAATTCCCTGACTTTTAACATTTTTTTTGTTCCAAATCCCGGACTCTCCCTGATTTGCCGTCACCTGCGGCCAACCTGGGTTAACGACTTGAGCAATAAATATTGATGTTCTTCAAGGATCTTTATTTTTAGAAAACATTCCTTACGTTTCGGCAACTACTGCTTGCCTTTTTCAAAGTTGAACTAAATATAGTTTCAATAAGTTAGTAATATAAAACAAAACAAAATGATAATAATCTTGCAAATTAATATAAATTGTACCTCAGTTGAACAATTGAATTTGTCAAACATTTTTGAAGAACGGAAGATCATTGTAAAACAATCATGAGATTGTAAACAATACCCAGGTCAAAATTTAAATGAACTCCTTAAGCTTTCAGAGAGACCTTGTATGTACGGTAAAGTGACTTTTAATAGTATATTACATCACAAGTAGGGTTAGAGAGGTCTTTACGGGAAGATTAAGGTTCGCAGGACGACTTTTAAAATCATGGCCGAATCGTACATCACTCGTGCGAGTGATGCATTATATTTTATTCGAAATCATCATTTTATGAGACTCTATGGCCGTCTGGAAAGTGTATCGCGATGTTTATAATATCTTTGTTCGTGAAGACACACACCTGAAGTGACAGTCATCTGCTTGGCTGCGATTAATAAACTCGTATGGTGCGAAATTCAAAATTGGTTCGGTCCGAGTATCAACAGTAAAGTAGGAGAATACATTATGCGTTATTCCGTGGCCATTTGTGGAACTATTTATTTTACAGTTTGGCGGCGTTGGGAACTAATTATCAGCCGCCAGCTGACACCGTTCGGTAAAGGGCTATCTAACGCTCACTTTTCAGGGGGCGTTATAGGCTCATAACATTGTGGTTTCGAATAAATCAAATTTATTGTAAGTATCAATCCATTTTTTTTTCTTACAAGCGCTATTATATATCTCATGAATGTATTCAGTAATAATGTCATTAATGTCAAAAGGAACAACAAGATTTAATCTTTGTAAAAGCCGATAAAGGAAATTTAATTCTTAAAGCTAATAGAGAAGACTATAACAAAACAGTTGAAAACATTCTTAAGAATTATATTCTGTATAAAAATATAAAAACTAGTATGGTTCCAACAATTGAAAATAAATGTAATAATATATAGCTATATAGCTCTAATATAGCTATTAGATGAGAAAACAAAAGATTGATTAATGATCAATATAGTGTTATAGCAAAAGCTTATGCTCTCCTAAAGATTCACTAACCAAATTTAACTTGGAGACTCATTGTTTCGACAGTTAGCTCTCCTACTTAGAATTTATCTAAATATATTTCAAATATTTTGAAATCAGTTTCTGTAAATACTAGCTCATTTATAAAAAATAGTTGAGAACTTAAAGATATTATAAAAAACATTAATGTACCTAAAACTCATTCAATAGTTTTCTTAGATGTTGTGTCGATGTTTGATAGCATTCCAATAGAACTTGATTTTGATTGCATTACAGAAAAACTTATTCTAAATCATTACTTAACCAAAGTAACTAATAATGAATTGTTAATAGCCACTAGAACAGTTACCAATGGTACTACTTTTTCTTTTAATAAGAAATTCTATAAACAAATATCGGGTTGTCTTATGGGTTCGTCTTTAGCAATAGTAGTTGCTGATTTAGTTTTACAAGATGTTGAAAAAAGTGCTCTTGATTAATCAGAATTCACAACTATTCTTTCTAAAAGATACGTTGATGACATCCTTGCAATTCTTCCTTGTGACAAAATTGATGTTTCTTTAAATGTGTTTGATAGTATAGACGATTTTATTAAAGTCATCCATGAACATGAAATTCATAATGTTATTAACTATTTTGATTTATAAATAATTAAAATTCCAAATGGTGATTTATTAATCAATTAGTATAAGAAACCTTCTTGGTCTAGATGGTATCTTAATTACAATTCGCATCATTTATTTTGCCATAAAATTGGTTTAATAAAAGGTTTAGTTGATAGATGTGTTAAATTAGGTGACATTCAATTTAGAAAAGAAAATTTGAATCTATTAGGAACAACATTAGTATAATTATCGTCTTCATTTGGTTCTTGACATTATTACTGAACGCATTCATGGGATATATAATAGTACTAGTAAGAAAAACCAATAGGTTGATACTTACAATAAAGCTTTAAAAGTTTCAATAATTAAAAAAAAAAATAAAGGTACTGCATTTTACATTAGCTAATTACAGTATTGTAGTATATTATTTAAAAAACATTTTGTTTAATTTACAGTGAAAAATATCGAAAACTAAGCCGTTGGCATCCAATCTCCGGAGACGTCTCGAAAAAAGATGTTTTGCGATGAAGGTCGTTTCTCGGCACTCGATTATCTGAAATCGATTTTTGTTTAAAAAATCGGTCAAATTGTTATCGTAAAATAAAATAGAACAAAAAATTTTTTTAAAAAACTCGACAGGGTTACCACCCCATGAATTAT
>CAKNWU010200526.1:0-11425 GCA_932072015.1 Andricus quercustozae | reverse complement strand
TAATATTAAAAATCATGATCTCTTACGTAAAAGTTCGTTATTTGCATTGACATAACATCTTTAAAAATAGCAATTCAAACAAAAAAAATTGGAAGAAAAAAATACAATGATGTTTTAATGTTTTAATTTAATTTTGATCCAACTTTAGACTACACGGATTATTATGTTTAATTTTACAATTTTTTCATTAAATTAATTATACAAAGTCTGCCCGTGAATCGCAATTTGCAACAACTTTCATAAGAAAGTTTAAGAAGATTGGGTAATATCGGCCTGAATGCTATTCCTTCATTTCATCTGCTGTCATATTCTTAACATCACCGCTTATCATATTCATTTTTATCCTCAAATGATTTCTATCTGCCTTATATATTTCAGGAAGTATCCCAGGATACTTCAGTATTTTACAAACTTCACCATTGGATGTTGATAACACAATATATTCTTGGTTTGGCGTAATACAAATTTACCATGTCCTACAAGCAATCGAATTTCTTTATCGGCGGGAAAATAGTATCTTCGTAACTCGAATTGCCGGTTCTTATTTGGCTCGGAAATAAGCACAATATGTCCAAGTTGTCCAAGTGCATATCTTGGTACTTCATGAGAAGTAGTCCTGCCTGGAGGAGAACTGGACATGGCATGAAGAGGAGGCTACTGAGGAGAAGTCCGGGTAGGTGCATTTTGTCTGGCACAAGTAGAAGAACCAGGATAGCGTTTCCCATTGGGATTCCATTCTGACTCTAGTGAATCGTAAGTTGCAAAAGCTTTAATAAAACTGTTTGGGAAGATTTGGTGATTTTTGCCTACTGGACAACACCTTATTTCATCTGCAGTCAAATTATCAACTGCGCCGCTTATTATATTTATTTTTATTCGCGAATTATTTTCATTTGTCCTATATATTCCATGAAGAGTTACACTATAATCCAATATTGCAAAAACGTCACCACTGGATGTTGATAATACAATATATTCTTGGTTTGGCCCAACCACAAAGTTCGTATGATCTATTCGCATTCGAATTGGTTCATAGACAGGAAAAACGTATCTTCGAAATTCAAATCGTTGGTTCTGGTTTGTGTAAGGAATAAGCCGAACATAGCCAAGTTGTTCTATTGCACATCCAAGTAATTGAACAGAAAGAGGCCTTACCGGAGAGGACCAGGACTTGGCACGAAGAGAAAGCTCCTGAGGTGAAAACCGATCAGGTGAATGTTGTCTGTCAGAAGAAGAAGAACCAGGGTTCCTTTCGCTATTAGGATTCCATTCGGACTGGAGTGAATCGTAATTTGCTAAAACTTTAATAAAACTTTGGGGGAAGATATGGTGCTTCTCGCCTACTGGACAATCTCGAATTTCATCTGGGGTCATAATATCAACTGTGCCGCTTATCATATTTACTTTAATTCTCGATCTATGCATATTTGTCGTAATAATTGAACGAAGAAGCCCGCTATACTCTAATATTGCAAAAACATCACCATTTGATGTTGATAATACAATATATTCTTGGCCTGACACACGACTAAAGCGTTTTTCTCCTTTTCGCAACCTAATTGGTATATCAGCAGGAAAAATGTATCTTCGAAATTCGAATCGTAGGTTCTGATTTGTGCGGGAAATAAGCCGAATGTATCCAAGTTGTCCAAGTGCATATCCAAGTACTTTAGGTGAAGGCGGCCATCCAGAAGGCGACCAGGTTTCGGCATGAAGAGGAGGCTCCTGAAGTGAAGTCCGGTCAGGTGAATGTTGTCTGTCAGAAGGAGAAGAACCAGGATTAAATTCGCTATTAGGATTCCACTTGGACTGCAGTGAATCGTTATTTGCTGAAGCTTTAATGAAACTGTTGGGGAAGATTGGGTGACGTTTGCCCACTGGACAATCTCGCACTTCATCTGGGGTCAAATCATCAACTTCGCCGCTTATCATATTCACTTTAGTTCTCGATTTAACACCGTTTGTCCTAAATATTGCAAGAAGAATCCCGCTATAATCTAATATTGCGAAAATGTCTCCATTGGATGCTGATAATACAATATGTTCTTTGTTTGGTACATGAATATAGCTCCGTTCTGGTCGCAGTCTAATTGGATAACCAGCAGGAAAAATGTATCTTCGAAATTCGAGTCGTAGATTCTGATTTGTGTGGGGAATAAGCCTGATATATCCAAGTTGTCTAAGTGCGTATCCAAGTACTTTAGGAGAAGAAGGCCTACCAGGAGGCGACCTGTCCCTGGCACGAAGAGGATGCTCCTCAGGAGCCTGAGGTATACGACCAGGAGAAGAGCTTGACTGCGAACTTAACTCTGCGAAATGAAATAGAGGATTAATGTTTCTTGTTGAACAAACTTCAAAAAGAGCTTGATACTTTGTTCTAGTTTTTGGTATAAAATACTTTAAAATCATAACTAAAGGATTCTGTAAGGAAAACTTGCCCCAAAAAAATGTCAAGTTAAAAATGGTTGAGGTACATCTTGGTTTATAAATTATTACGATGTCAAAGAACTGTATTTGAAAACAAAATCTCATTTGAAAATAACTTCTTCTTTTCGTCAAAATGCAACCATTTTGTGGAAAAAATGAATTATTTCGTTCAAAATTTCCCTTCGTTGATTGCAAATTCAACTCTTTGTTCGTAAGACCAACTGTTTGGTGAAAAATCAAGAAATTAATTTCCTTATGTTTTACTATCTGGCCGAAACTGCATCTTCATTGGTTGAAAATGATCTTTTTGATCTAAATTGAGGCATAGGAGCCGACCTTAAGAGCCGCTTTTCAAGTTAGTTGGTATGTAATGGCCATTATATCTGTGACGTCGTGATGCCGTCCGAGACGAGGAATACCGCGCTTGGCCCGCTTTCGCCTCGTTCATTCCTCGGTTCCATCTCGTTTTTTCAGCCCCATTCCGCGGTTTGTCTCGCCACTTTCTTCTTCATCCCGTCTCATCCTTCCTCGTTATCGCCTCGGTTTTTCCGAGGAATGCGACAGATGTGCGCTAGTGGAACGGACAGCTTGCAGGAGCGCTATTTTGCCACTCTGATGCGCTAATGCTAAGTAGCGCTCTTTAATGAATAGTTAAAGTCAAAATATGATTACATATTATACTTTGTTGTGCATTACTGATTAATTTGATATTAAACACGACTATGTTAGGATTTTTTCAAAGATTTAACTTCACACTATTTGTATGTTATTTTTTTCTTATTAAAAATTTATTTTGCCAATTATAACAATAGAATATATAAAAAAGAGAAGAGTGAACAGATTGGTATATTTATAGTCATTTGGAGTTTAAATAATTTAGCACTAATTTGACGTTTCATATTTCAAAGTCATATGTCTACATTTGGTAAATAGAATGTATTTGTCGGGACATGTAAAAACTCGAAAGGGCGTACCTCTTTGAATCATAAGACTCATACAAACTCATATGATCAGCACACAATCGATTTTATAATCCCCTCCTACGAAATACATGTATGTATGTTTGTATATTCATGTATTTAATTCATGTATGTTGTGAAAAATCATGAATGTTATTATTGTTTCTTAATCTGCATAATATGCTCAATTTTTACCATTTTTTCAGATTTTTTATTTAAATTCATATAGAAAAAATTGAAAACTCTAATGGAGTCCTGAAAATGAAAAAAATATAGCAGCTACAAAATTTATGAATAATTTTTTCAGCATTGAAAAACTTTCGTATGTTCAAAATGTACTTCCAAAACATTGAAAAAATGAGATCGTTAAGAAAGACGAGTTAATTTGAAAAATTCAACGACTCGTCATTTTTAATAACCTGATATTCTCAAATTTTTCGGAAGTACATTTTAAACATGAAAAAGCTTTTCTATGCTGAAAAAAATTATGTGCAGAGCTTCCAGACTTTTGTTCATTTTCAGGTGCTTATACAAAAATTAATTTTTCCTGCTGAAATTCAAAAAATAATCTAAAGAAATTGTGAGAATTAGTCATATTATGCCAATTAAGAAAACAAAATAACATTTATTATTTTACCAAATCTGCCATTAAAATTTTTTTTCAACCTCGCCCAACCGTAAGATATTAATTAATATCTAAAGATTGTAAAAGATTCCAAAATATTACACAGAAAATTTTAAAATTTTCACATAGATTTTGCATACCCTAAAAGGCTTTCTGGAATTCACCAAGATTTCCAAATATTTAAAGATTTCACAAACATTTCCAATATTGTAATATTTACAAATTATTACAAAAGATTTGAAAAGGATTTCACAAGTATTTCAAAGAATTGTTAATCTTTTTAAAAGATTCCAAAAGATTTCAAAAAGATTTTGCTAAAATTAGAGAAGATTCCAAAAGATTTGACTACAATTTCAAGATTTCAAATAGATTTTGCATACTTTAAAAGAGTTCAAGGAATTCATAATCATTTCAAATTACTTGAAAATCTACCTATCTTTTTACATTTCTGTTTCATATATTCTTATAATTGGCCAAATAAATTTTAACTGAGAACAAAGCAAAATACTAATAGAGTGAAGTTGAATATTTCAAAAAATTGTAACATAGTCCTGTTTGATATCAAATTATTCAGTAATGGACAAACAAGTATAATATGTAATCAGATTCCGCCTTTAACTATTCATTAAAGAACGCTAATTAACATTAGCGCGTCAGAGTGGCAAAAGAACGCTCCCGCGAGCTGTCCGTTCTGCTAGCGAATATCTGTCGCATTCCTCGGAAAAATCGAGGCGAGTACCGAGAAAGGATGCCACGAGACGAGGCAAAACGAGACGTGGAATACCGAGACAGCAGGCATTTCTCGTATCGTCCCGTCTCGTTCATCGAGATTTCTCGCTCGGCGGCAACACTACTATGACGTCATAATTTTTGACGACATAAATATACAAATGGCCATTATATGAATATAAGCTGGAAAGGGGGACTTTATGTTCGCTCCACTGGTCTGAGAAATGGCCGTATTCGTGCATGTATTATATAAAATATAATAAAAATGATAGATTATTGTGTATTAGTATATTCACCAATAGAACTAAAGATGACCGCCAGAGTGAAAACGAAAGTATAGACCATCCACATTTTCGCAATGTAGAGGAACAACTGATTAATGCTTCAGTGAATAAGTGGGTAAACAAATGTAACTGTAGAATAATCTATTGCATCATCAGAGTACAAATATGCACGTAAGAAGTCGTTATCTCACATATATGTAAGATGACAACGTTATTAGTTTGAAGATTCTCCTTCAAAGATATAATTATCAAATTTTCATCCCAAATGAAAGGCATTGGTTTTAATTGGTTTTAAACTATGTATGTAACAAGCAAAAATTGTTAAACAGGAAAGTTCTTTGAATCATTTAAAACTACAGAGAAAAGTCCATGTGAAATAAAGAACAAACAATAAGATGATAAAATACGTGTAATTTATTTTATTCTCTTAAAATCAAATCAAATATTCTAAGTGGTTTTCAACTGGCGAATTTCATATTTTTGTTACAATAAGTGAAAGAAGTGTTGCAATATTTAGCAAAAAAATGTAATTATTCAATATTCAGGAAATCAGCGGGAATGAGAAGCTTCTATTTCCCAATTGAAAATAGAAAATATTCATATATTTTTTAAATAATTAAATTAAAATCAAATAATTGAAAGTTCATTTTTAGCTGAATAATTTTAATTAAATATTGATGATGACTTATGAAAGTTCAGGGTGGCTACTGGTCCGGAAAACCGGGAGAACTGGGAAATGACGTTTTGATGACTTAAACAATTAAAAATTAAAAGGGGTCGAAATTGAAATTCTTTTTTAAAGAATGTTTTTAGTTGATCAACTGTAATCATAATTTAATATTTTTTCAATTGAACTATACTTAAAATTTTATAAAATTAACAATAATTGATTTATCAAGATGACACGAAAACCGTTCAAAATTAAAGAGTTCACAGATTTTATCTTTAAAAATTGAACTGTTGCAATTCAAAAGCCATAGTAGTTAAACAAAAGTAAACTTCCAAATTATTCAATTTCAAATTCTGTTCAAATACTGCTTCAGTCTAAAATATTCCATTTTTAACACATTACAATTTAAAAAATTTTAATTAGAAAAAAGATAAATTATTCACTCAGTAGGAATATTTGACTCTTCATACAATACAATACTTGAAATGATTTCAAATAATTTTAAAAATGTACATTTTTTTAGGTTTGAAACAAATTACATAGAAGCATTTTAAGAATTGTGAAAGGTTTTATAAGAATAAGAAAAATTTCTTACGATTCGTAGGAAAATTGAAAAGGAATTTTAATTTTGAAAATTTTTAATTTCTCAGTGACATTGGAAAGTTTTGATGTATAAATAACAATTGAAAACTTAGTAATTTAAAAAAAAATTGAGTAACTAATAATCGAGTAATGTAAATCTTGAAATGATTTTAAATAAGTTTTTCAAAATTTTAATTTGTAAGTTACATTATTAAATTTTCATGTATAAATAGCATTTGAACACTTAGTAATTTAGAATAAAATCGAGTAATGTCAAGAGATGTTTTTTTTTTAAAGAAAGGTTTTAAAAAGATTCAAACTTAATGTGAACAATGTGTCGCCTATCGTTCTTAACATGTGATGCTTGAGCGATTTTACAGCTGCCTCCCAGATCCCACCAAAATGGGGGTTCGCGGTGGAGAAAAATGACATTCGATTCCTTGATCAATTAAATAACTTACTACCTTCCTATTGTGCTCGTCGGAACTGAGAAAGTTGTAAGGTTCGTTCAATTTGTTTTTGGCACCCACAAAATTTATATCATTGTCTGAGTAGATCGCCCTAGCCTTTCCTCGACGCGCAGAAATTCGCCTGAAGCTTGCAATAAAAATGTCAGTCGTTAGATCACCAACAAGTTCAATGTGAACCGTTTTCGTAGAAAGACGCACAAATAAAGCTGCGCTCTCTAAATCTGAATTGGTGAAATTTCACTAATTCAATTAGAGAGAAGTCAGTCACTAACGATTAGTAGAAAACTACTAATTTGATTAATGGAAATTGTCCACTTATGAAATTAGTAAAATCCCACTAAGCAATTAGTAGTTCTTGTCGTTTCAGTGACACAGCTCATTCGCCAACTCTTGTGCGGTGAATTTTGCAGCCTCGTTGAAGCATTTGCACATTTTCGCTGGAAAAATACAATGATCAATCTAAAAATAACTAAAATAAAAGACATTAATAATATAATACATGCTGTGTATTCCAAATGGTTTCTTGTATAATTGGAATTCAAAATTTTGTTTTGAATAACGTAAACTCAAAATTAAATTATGTATTACAATTATCATAGTAAGTATAATATTATATTATAATATCATTAACTTTAATCATTAGATTACTATATCATATATTTGATTATTGTACTTACTCAATACCAGCAATATAGATCGTTTCATTAATAAACTTCTTAACTACAATTGAAGTCTTCGTGACTTCTGTATAATAGAACGCATAACCTCGCAAATAGCGTGACATCGAGTGGCGTGGAATGCCATATAAGAAAATGATTTCTGATTGGTCGAAATTGTTACAGTTCACTAATTCGTTAGTGATCGCGCTAGGTTACTAATAAATTAGTAAAGCGAAGTTACTAAATAATAGTGAACCACGTTTACTAATTGATATTAGTCAAATTTATACTAATTTATTAGTAAAATACTCACTATTTTAAAAGTAAAACATCAAAATATTACTATTTTGTTAGTGAAACATACATTTACTAATTCAACTAGTGAAATTTTCACTAATTCAGATTTAGGGAGCGTATACTTTAATTTTGTTCCTATTACGAAGACGCTTTTCCTTCTCGTAAAATGGGCCACAATAGTTAACTCCTATATTTTCAAACGGACGTGACGCGATCACTCTTACTTTGGGAAAGTTTCTCATTACATAATCTGCTTCTTTAGGTCTCACGCGAAAACATTTTATGCATGCGTGTACGACCTTTCGGACTGCAAGCCTACCATCAATTGGCCAATACTTCAGCCTGGTTGCATACAAGGTACCGTTCACACCTGGATGAAATTGAGTTTCATGGATATCGCGAATTATGAGATCGGCAACGGGATGGTTTCTAGCTAAAAGGACAGGATGTTTTTGATCATTTTCGATGACGGCATTCTTGATTTTTCCTCCCAGTCTCAGTAGATCTTCTTCGATGAAAGGACGTAGCCTGAGCAGTTTTGAACTTTTTGGAAGGTCCCCATTCCTTGACATCTATGGAATTCTTCGTGAAACTCTTGTTGTTGTATATCTGAAATTACTTGATACAACGCCTTGCGTAACTCATCCGGCGATAACGAATTTTAACAGCTTGCTCGCTTACGTAACTTCTGTATGAAACGGAAGCAATATGCAGTCACGCGCAGCAGTTTTGGCAACGATGAAAACCGATTCCAAAGATCGAATGGTTGTTCACACGGTAGTCCCTTTTCTCTCATCTTCCAGATCATCGGTATTCACTGGTGAGTGATTGTGCCAATGTGATTCCGCTCGAGTTAACCATTCTGGGCCATTTCTCCAAAGCGTATTATGCATGAATTATTAGGGAAGCCGTACTCGCAAAACGAAGACTGCAGGGTTTTCCTTTGATGAGACATGTTTCCAGTTACTTACAGTAGTGAGATCTTGTATCTCGGAAATTATGTTATCGCCGAAGTTCTTGCATTCATGAGGACATGAGCTGATCCGATTGAGTGTAATCGTAGAGGCGGACCAGAACCCAGCTTTTCTAAATGTAAGCCTAAGAGAATTCTTTACAGTCTTATAAAGGGTAGCCAAGAGAACCGCTGCACAAAGTTCGAGTGTTGGTGTGCTCAAATTTTTTATCGGCGCGACTCGCGATATTGGCGATGCGCTCCATATCTCTTAGATCTTCATACTCTCTGATGAATTGATGGTATTTTTGTTGCAAATCCGAGTTCTTTGTTAGTCTTCTTTCCAAAGCAAAATATCTTCGCCGCGCCACGTCATAAGAGTTCCCTATTTCTTCCTTTTGTTCCCTGAAAGGTAATTGTACAACATACTTGCCTGAATAATCACGTTGCACGTTGACAAAAAGAAGATTATAGCATGCCTCCTACACTTTCGAAAAACATCGTCTCTCCTCGCTCTCTTCTATACTCCAAAAGTTACCTAATTGTAATCTAAGATTATCCCTGACCAAGTGACATTTAAGCTTTTGTTGATTCCAGTTAGAGCTGACCTTGCCTGTTACTATCCAACTGAATTTGGTGCTTTGCAAGGCAGTTCGTGGTAAAGCGAGAGGAATTCTGCTTGCGTTCAAAACTTCGTAGAAGATTTCGGCTCCGATGAGAGCTTCCACTTCTCCCAGCTGGTCGAATTTTTGATCAAATAATCTTATGTGTTTTGGGATTTCAAGGATGTTTTTATCGATAGGAGAGGCTGGAGTATGGCTAGTTATTTCAGGGAACACCAAAATGTTGATAACAAAACTTTAGATGAATTCATTACATGTAAATGTTCACCTTGACTTTTACTATTAGTGATTTTCTTTTCTTCGGAATTCGATTTCGATTCGAAATCACTGTGCAATAGCGTATGGTGTCTCGATTACATACAGTGCAATTTCGTGACTTGCATTGATTAATTAAATGATTGCGCCTTAAACAATTGAAAAAACAAACCTTTCTTTTTAGCTATTTGCATTCTTTCACTCGAAGACATATTCAAAAATTCTGGACATGAATTTAAACAATGATCGCCTTTACAAAGTAAACATGAAATATTTGATTGTGTATTCAAGAATTTTTTAGACGAGTGACTTTTATTTCCACTATAGAACGGTTTATTTCCATCCTTACAATAACTTTTCGATTGATCAATAGATTGTGAATTTAAAGTTTCTAACATTTGACGTTTTTCATTTAAAAATGTATTCAATTGATCAAAGGTTTGCATTTCGCTGCCTGTTACCGACCTTTCCCCTTCATTTCGTGTTTCTTTGTCTAGTTGAGTAATAATAAAATAAATAAGTAAATTATCCCAAGAGTCGGTAGGCTTTCCGAGTACCTTGAGCGCACGCACGTGCATGAGAGCACTGTCAAGTAAATTTCGTAAACCTGATAATGACTCTCTGCTTACTGCTGTTAATTCAAATAAAGCTAGTGTGTGATTTTGTATAATAATTCTTTTATTGTTGTATCGCTCTTTGAGAAGTTTCCAGGCTAGACCGTAATAGACTTTAGAAGTTTTTTAATTATGCGAATAGATTCATCGTCGTCAATAATTGCGGTAAAGGAATCTCGGAAGCCTAACGATCGGAAGCCTACGATCCCTCTCAACGTTTCAAGCTCGGTATCGGGTCGAGAATTTAGCTTAGCTTCGAGCCCCGCTAGACGATCTCTTTGTGAAGCAAAGATTTCTAATTTTTATTGCTATTGATGAATATTTGTAATAATTGTCTTCAAATTCTGTTCTTTCCTCCTCGCGATTCGGATCCGGAACCAATAATTCCATGACAGTTTGAAACTTCTCATATTCGTTCCAGGTTTCTTCAATCTTTTTTAAACGCAATAATATTACCTGAACGAATATACAAACAGACAAGAATTTATTTTGATAGTCTTACTTGATTGACGACAATACTCAATGTTTTCGTAAATGACCCTGACGTTTCTTGAAGCTTCTGTCGAATTTGAAGACCGCCAAATTGACGATTGCGTTATCCAGAATTTACCATTTAGATTTGCATCTCTCCACTGGACCTCGTGATGATGTTCCTTATACTGCAACGACCTGGTTTTTGCTATTTGATTGCTTGGATGCAATCAACCTTTTTCCAATGAAGCCCTACATATGATGAGAACTGTTTTTAGTTTCAGCGTCTTGAAGGTTGTTCAAGTTTCAAAGTCAAAAGGAGCACTCTCACATAGAATTTCTGATTGGCGATTTTCACTTTCGTGTTAAATCTGAAATTTATCACCCACAGTTCACAAATTACAAGTTCACAGTTCACGTTTCACAGTTCACAGATTCAGCTTTTATCTTCACACAAGCCATTATTGAATTTAATTATCGCGGCGAAGATTCGTATCGAAGGACCATGTCAATGCGCTCAAGTCTTGTTTTTTAATGTTTCTCTTGGCACGTGAAGTTGTACTAATCTTATAAGAAAGAAGTTGATTAAGGTGAAAGTCAATGATACTCAGAAATTAAAATTCTCACTGACGTTAAATATTTATTTAATATTAAACATTTCGTAGGACCTCGGATAAGATCACCAAGGATCGGTGATAAACGTAGGAATCACATGGATTCTTGTCAAATTAAATATTGCGCAGTGACAATATGTTTTGGTGGTAATATTATAAATTTACTTCCTTTAAAGTTTTTTAATTTACCTATA
>CAKNWU010200520.1:0-11875 GCA_932072015.1 Andricus quercustozae | reverse complement strand
GCAATCTTTCAATGGTTTGGATTGACTACCGTAAGGCATTCGATAACACGAACCATGAGCTACTTATTAAGCTCCTTGACTGCATAAAGGTGCATTCAAAAATAGTGAGCTGCATAAAAGAGCGTATGCTCTTGTGGCGGACAAGATTTTTCATAAGATCTGACAAAAGACAAGTGACTACGATCTATATCAGAAATAAGAGGGGAGTCTTCCAAGAAGACTCTCTAAGTCCGATAATTATCTGCATCTCCCTCTTGCCCGTATCTATTGTGCTAAGAGGCCAAAGCTCTGGATTCCTATGTGGCCCGCCGACCAGAAGAGAATACAAGGTTCTTTTATACCTTTTATACATGAATGACCTTAAACTCTTTGCGTCCTAGAAACAGGACCTTAGCATCCTTGTGGAGGCGGTAAATAGGTACTCTAAACCGATTTGCGTGAGTTTCGGACAGGACAAGTGTGCCTGCGGCCACCTACACCAAGGAAAACTTGAAACTGCATCATCGCGTGACAATCAGGATGTTCAACTCATAGGGGGAAATACCATTCAACAGTTTGGTAACGGAGAAACACATACATATCTTGGAATACCGCCAGCGGAGACCAAAAATTTGCGTGTGCTAAAAACGTCCCTGGAAAAAAGGTATCGCCAAATTCTCAGAAAAAATTGGGCTTCCGAATTAGCTGGAAAGAATAAGATCCAGGCGACCAATATGCTTTCCGCTCCTATACTACTCTACACGTTTGGTGCAGTAAAATTGAACGTCGATGAGTTGAAGCAACTTGACCGAAGCACACGCAAGGTAATGACAATACATCGAAGTCATCATCCTAGATCTTCCGTACCTCGAATATACCTCCCTCGAGATAAAGGAGGTAGAGGCGTGCTAAGCCTAGAGTGTCTTCATCGAAGAAAGGTTTTTGCTACAGCCTTCTCAGTTCTTAATAGCACAGATTCTCTTATGCGAATCGTACATCAACATGAAGCCGTCAATGCTGCACCTTTGATGCTCAAAAGTCGAGCACAGGAAGTAGAACATCCGCCTCTACTGAGAGAACATGCTGACAAGCCCCTTCATGGTAAATTCTACGGCATCACACGTAGAAAAAAGCTGTCGATGGGTCTGTCCAACATGTTTACCAAGTCTGCTGGATTGAGATCGGAGACTGAGGTATTTCTTTTTCCATGTCAAAACGGCGTTATAGACGCCTTAGTTTACCGTGAGTGCATAATGAATGTACCTGTAGACGACACCAACTGCCGAGCGTGCAAGCAAGAGCCAGAAACACTTGGACATGATCTCAGTGGATGCTCTAAGTATGCACGTTACAGGTACATAGAGAGAACTAATGCGGCTTTAAAGGTGTTATATTACCATCTCAGACACTTCTACGATGTTTATCCTGTCTTAACATAAGTCCGTTGTAGAGAATGATCAGTGTAAGATCAACTGGAATTTCTTATTCTCCACCACTCGAAGTATCAGTGCTAAGAGGCCTGATATTGCCCTCCAAGATCTGAAGACCAAGATCATTTACGTGATTAAATTTTCGGCACCTGCCGATAGTAATATCACGGCAATGGAGGAATGAAAACGGGCGAAATATCAGGCAATTCTTTTCGAGCTGAGGAGGCCGTACCAAGGCTACAGAGCCCATCTTGTAGTTCTCATAATCGGCTGTCTTGGAGGTATGGAAGCTTCATTTATTAGCCAACTCAACAAGATTCCGGCTTGCCAGCGTCAGGCTCATTCCATCGCGAGTCGGATGCAAAAAAATGTTCTTCTGGGATCACATCATCTGGTCCGTTATAACTGTTCCTCATAATATTCTGCAAAGATTGATGGCTCTGAAAATGTATCCAGAGGTGAAACCTTCATCTCAATCTGTCGCGTCTGCCGCGTAAGGTCATCCGCGGCTAGAGACTTGAATCCAAGGAACAGTGTTGCACAATTTTATCAGGCGTAATAACTTAGCCTATAACTTCTCATATAATCAATTTTAATTCATTACTAATTATGAACGATCTTTTAACAAAAATATGTAATAATTTTATATTTTAGATCTTGAATTAAAATTTTAGTCTTAACTAAATTCTCGCCTGATGCTTCGATATTGGGTGGAATCCCGTGGAACTCTCCACCACTCTCCAAGCTGACGGCAAGAGGGACTCGAGCTGTCTGCGTGCAGCGAGCGAACGATTCAGCTCTGACGCACTCGAGCAGCTAAATCGTTTAGACGTACTTTCAAATTGTTTCTCGACGATTATTTCTCCATGTGATCAGTTTCCGCAAAGCACCGTGACGCGGCGTTCGTGTATTCAGTTGCAGTACATAAACAGTTTTCCTACATACTTAGTCTTCTTGCTTCTCTCCGAGGGCTTGAGTGCTCGTCTCTTCGCGTTCGTGTTTCCGTTCCGAGGCCCATACCCTGCTTGGGTGCTCGCCTTACTGCGTTCCTTTTCACTGTAGCCCCCCCCCCCCTCCCGCGTGATAACCTTTTTTTTCGTTCACCGTACTTCTCGGTTCGATTCCCGCTTCATGCCTGACGACGTCGAAAGCCGGAAACGAGCTCATTTGATTATTTAAATCATGTGAAAAAAAATTCATTTGATTATTTAAAGATCTATCTCTATGGTTGAATATTCAAATATTTTATTAAAAATTATTTTTTTTTTAAGTTGATTTTTTTAACTGAAATATTAATTATTCTATTTTTGGTTGAAAATTTAAAAATTTGGTTGAAAATATATGTATTTTACTGTAAGTTCGTCTTTTCTGGCAGAACATTAATCTTTTTGATTGCAAATTCAATCATTTCCTTAAAAATTTAACTTCGCCGTTAAAAATTCATTTAATTATTTAAAGATTCATCTGTATGGTTGAAAAATAAAATATTTGGTTAAAAATTAGTTTTTTATTTCAATTGCATTTTTTAACTGAAGATTTAGTTATACTATTTTTGGTAAAAAATTGCAGAATTTTGTTGAAAATTTATATTTTTCATTGTAAGTTCGTCATTTTTGATAGAAAATTAATCTTCTGGATTGAAAATGCAATTACTTGGTCAAAAGATGAACTACTTTGTTTAAAAATTTTCGGTGCGCAAATAAGGTCCCGCTTTTTGTCAATAGATGGCTCCAGCAGTAAGTGTGGGTCGAGTTTGACCTATTCAAAACACCGTGAACCAAGCTTAGACATATGGTAAACAAACCGTTCTGATACATTAGTGATCTTTGTTTTGGCGTCATACTTTTGGTTGTGTGAAAATGTCTGATTTTGTGCCAAATAATCGTCATTTGCGCGAAGTGTTGATTTTCTTCTTTCATTCGAAGAAAACGGCGACTGGAGCGCATTGAGAGCCCCTAAAAGTTTACGGAGATACTGCTCTAAGTGAAACAACGTTCCGTGATTGGTTCCGTCGCTTCAAAAAAGTTGATTTCGATGTTGACGACCGTCCGCGTGAAGGAAGGCCAAAAAACTCCTAGGAGTTACCCGCCAAGCCATTTCCAAGCGATTGCATGCGTTGGGACTGATTAAGAAAAGTTGTAGCTAAATTCTAAAAAAGCTGAAAATTCTTTTTATCTTTAAATTCATTTTTTAAACTGAAAATTTAATTATTCGATTTTTCGTTAAAAATTACTTAATTTGGTTGAAAACTTATGTATTTTATTGTAATTTCGTCTTGTTTGGTATAAAATTAATCTTCTGAATTGAAAACGCAATTACTTGGTTGAAAGTTGAGCTTCTTTGTTAAAAATTCATTTCATTATTCGAAAATCCATTTCTCTTGTTCAACATTCTAATATTTTATTGAAAATTAGTTTTTTTATATTAATTTTTTCAACTGAATATTTAATTATTTTATTTTCGGTAAAAAACTCAACAATTTGGTTGAAAATTGATGTTTTTTATTGTAGGTTAGTCTTTTTTGGTAGAAAATTAATCTTCTTGATTCAAAATTCAATTACTTGGTTGAAAGTTGCACTTATTTGTTAAAAATTAATTTTATTATTTTGTTAGAAGCTGACAATTACCCCCACTCTACGTCTAATTAGCATATATAAAGTGCCGCCTCTCTGAGGAGCATGACAAAAAACTGGACCAACTGTGTAGACGATTATGTGAACGCGTTTTAACAAGCAATAAAGATAAATGTGTTTGCAAAGCCGATCAAATACAGTATTTTGGGCTGATAATTGACAAGGTAGGAATTCGACAGAAATTAGAAAAAAACTGAAGAGATTGTAAATGTCCCAACCCCAGTAAAAATTAAACAGCTGCAATCATTTCTTGGTCTAGTAGCGCATTTCGAAAGGTTTATAGAAAATAGGGCGACGAAACTTAAACCATTATATGATTTACTTAAAACAAATGATAAATGACTCTGGAAGGAATTTTGTGAACAGGAATTCGTTAATATAAAAAAGTTATTGCTACCTTAAAAGTAATAGTGTACTACGATCCCGACATAGAATTAATTTCGGCTTGCGATGAATCACCGTATGGGCTGGGAGCAGTAATTTCCCACAAGATGGAAAATAGTCAAGTGCGACCGATTGCTTTTGCATCACAGCGACTGAATAAAGCAGACACGCATTATACTCAGATTCATCAAGAGGCGCCGGCTATTATTTTTGGTGTGAAAAAATTATATAGGTATTTGTATAAAAGGGAATTTGTGGTCGAAACTGATCATAAACCGCTGACGTTGATTTTTGGCCCTAAGTGTGGCATACCCTTAATTGCGGGGAATAGATTATAACGTTGGGCTTTATTTTTATCAGCGTTTCAGTTTAAGATTAGATATACTAAATCCAAAGGTAATTCAGTTACTGACAGTCTGTCACGACTGCCTATGGAAGAGCAAAACACGAATGAAAGCAAGGATTTGGAATTAAATATTAATATAAAATATATTAATGATCGCGGGTTTATAATCGCTCAAGAGGTGGCTCAACAAACTCTTAAAGTTAACGCATTGTATAGATTCATGAGAGCAATTCGAGATGTTTGGCCACCCAGCACAGTAAAAATTGATAATTGGGTGATTATATCAGAAGTAATAAGAGCGCAAATTTTAAAGGAACTTCACGCTAGTCATTTCGGCATTCTTCGCTTGAAGGAAATAGCCAGATCTTTTTTTCTGGTGGCCGGGTTTGGGTTCAAATATTGAAATTTTGGCTAAGAATTGCAAAGAATATGAAAAATATGAATTTGAAAAATAATATTACTTCAAAGAAAACGATTAATGTACTAGATGGTTTATTTTCTCCACATGGTTTTCCCTTCCAAATTGTGTCTGATAATGGCACTACGTTTGCAAGCGCCGAATTTAATCAGTTCACCAATGTGAGAGGCATTAAGCATACCTTTTCAGCAGTTAATTATCCGGCCAGTAATGGAGCAGCAGAAAATTTTGTGGGAACCTTCAAAAATAAAGTTCAAAAAATTTGGAAAAGCGGCGCGTCTTTGTTTTAAGCGATAAACTATTACTTATCTGACTGTCAAACAGCACATGCAACCACAGGAGTTTCTCCTGACTGATTGGTCAATAAACGCGAATTGCTTACCAGATTCTCCTTCTTGCGCCCACTAGTCGAAACATTAGTGTTGGTGAAAGGTCATGGTTAAAGACTTTATACAAAATTATCCAGACTGGACATCTGCTCTAATTTTATAACAAAAGTCTCCCAGTCACGTTCACGGTAAAACTAAGAGAAATCTAATAGCTAAAAAACATGCTAATAAAATCATTAAAGGATGTATTGTAGAGGAAACGGAAAAGTCTCACACATCGAGCATACAAACGCGTAGGCGCGCTCACCCCGATTAGCGCTTACATAATTACTGTACTTTATTATATTATAGAAAACAGAAAATGGATCGCATCATTTTTTTTTGTCACTGGGGAAAGATGTGGTATATGCATATATTGTATAAATAGAGATAAGGATGTTGCGCGTATTCTCATGAGGATAATCAAGTAGTATTTGTGCCCATCGAGCCAGTCTTGTATCACCCAGAATTGACAAAATGAATAAATTGATGTGATCTGAAATGTGACTAATCATGATAAAATACTACAATTTATTTGCAAATAATTTATTTAAGTGATCCAATATTATACAGGTCCACTTTATTATTTTCATAGACGCATCTAGAGCTATACCTGTATGTCTTACTCTATATTATAGCTGTACCAAAAAATGGAATTTTAATTATAAAAAACAATTGACAAAATTTTTAATTTAACTTTTGAATAGTCAAATTAATGATAATACATAATTCTGGAAATTAAAAATATTAAACTTTCACTACATGCGATAGCATAATCTAGTTTCCAATTTTTTATGATTTTTTAAATGTTAAACGAACAGTGTTACAATGTTAAACGAACAATGTTAAACAATGTGAACATTGTTAAACGAAAGTGAAAATGAGAAATGCAGGAAAATAGGGGGAAGACTCTGATCCCTGTTACTAAAAAAAATGTAAATAAAACAAGTTTCTTGCTTAAAATTGATCAATTTAAATTTGAAACGGTCAAATTTCAATTTGAAAACATGAACAATCCAAATTTAAATGGTAGTATTTAAAATTATTTGAAAAATTTTAATACCACGTATTTACTATCTAAGGTTGGTTTGTGTCTATACTAAACTCAAATTAAATTTAGATATATAAAATAATTTATGAATACAACAATAAATAAATACATATTTCGAGTACTCAATTTCCTTCAAGAAAAATGATAATTTTTGTGAGTGAATATTAATTGTAGCTTTTATATACGTACAATTTAATAAACTGGAAACCCTATAAATTGTACAATTTCGAATTTGAAATTTGTTTAAAATTGAACAGATTGAAATAGAAAACGTTCAAATTTCAATTTTAAACCATGAGAAATACAAATTCAAATGTCAGCATCTAACAATTAATTAAAATTTTAAAAAAAATTATCATTTCAAATTCGTTTGAGGAGTCTAACTTCGTTTATCACTCGAATATGGCTGTAAGGGGTTGTGCATAAATTACATAACACTTTTTTGGAGGAGGGGGTGTCTAGCTTAGTGATACATAATGGTTGGGTTGTGTCCATACTAAACTTAAATTGAATTAATACATATTAAATAATCCGTAAATACAAAACTAAAATCAATATACATTTTTTAAATATTGTATAACACAATGCCTTAATCGAAAATGATAAATTCAATAATGAGATAAGCTCCTTTATACATAATCTGTTTTCATCCTTCTTCTTTATTGAGAAGGATGTATCAGTGACGCAATTAAAAATGTATGTGAAATACCTGGTAAACGTTTTATTCAAACATTGTTTAATCAGCTTTGTTACGTGCGAGATAATAATTTGTAATATGAAGAACCTGCGAAAGACCTCTAACTACTATAATATACCGGAGATTAAAGCTGCCAAATCAATGTTATTAATTTATTTAACTTTGTGAGATCGTGATTACCATCATATCAATTCAAGATGTTTCCTTTTACGGCTGCCCTCTTACCGTTGAATCTCAATTATGAAAACAGTATTCTTTTGAATAACTAACGCACTGATTCTAGTTTTAATTTTAATTTATTCAAATTAAAAGAAAATGTAATAAAAAACAGATGGTAAAATTCCAAAGGAATCAAGAAAACAAAAGTGATTTCATATTCGACTTACCCTAACTTATAGATACCGCCACCGTTCATTCGCAGGACAGAAGGAAAGAGCGCGCAAGGATTATATTTCTCGTTTTTGGGATAGGATGTAACTTGTTAGGTTCACACCTTTCCCTGGACCGTCGCACTAAGTAGAGAACTAAACTGGGCTCGATTCGCCGTTTCTATTCTGGGTGCACTAAGCTGATTTCGCGTTCTGTCTTCCGTCGATTAAAGATCGGAAAGTGTTTTACGTCCGTTCGTAGATCTGTCTGGGTGAGTCAATTAAATTTGTCAAATTAGGTCCAATGATGCCGTCATTCGATGCCGTCCCGGTTCGTCCAAATTTGATAGAAACTTGGGTCCGTTGGTGCAGTATGAAGAGCGACGTCTGTTGATATCTAACAAAAAATAAGAGGTCGGGTCGGTGGTACCGTTTGAAAACGTCGTTCCTGGCCAATGAGTAACTTTAATTACGCAGGACCACAACATTTAAACCCTTGCAACACGGACCAGACTACATGGGTCTTATATCTTAGGGGTCGCCGAATTCGAATCCGTTGTCCGTTTGGTCCCATCAGGTCACGCTCAAGGTCAGTTCAAGGGAAAACTTACAAAATTCATCGCTTATCAATTAAGTCAGGGTACCTATAGGTTTTCGGATTCGCTGAAATCAAATCCGTTGTCCGTTTGGTCCCATCAGGTCAAAGTCAAGGTCAATTCAAGGTCAAACCTACAAACTTCATCGCTAACCAAATCAGTGAGGGCACCTATAGGTTTTATGGGGTCGCTAAATTCAAATTCGTTGTCCATTTGGTCCCATCAGATTAGGGTCAAGGTCAATTCAAGGTCAAACCTACGAAATAAATCACTAACTAAATAAGTCAGGGTACCTATAGGTTTTTGGGGTCGCTGAATTCAAATCCGTTGTCTGTTTGGTTTTACCTTGAATTGTCCTACACGCTGACCTTATGAGATCAAGCGGACAACGGATTTGAATTCAACGACCCCTAAAACATATAGGTACGCTAACTTTTTTGGTTGGCGATGAATTTTGTCTGTTTGACCTTAAATAGACCTTGACCCTGACCTGATGGGACCAAACCGACAACGGATTCAATTTCAGCGACCCCGAGAACCTATAGGTACCCTGACTTATTTGGTAAGCGATGAATTTTGTAGGTTTGACCTTCAATTGACCTTGACCCTGACATGATGAGACCAAACGGACAACGGATTCGAATTCAGCGATCCCGAAAACCTATAGGCAGCCTGGCTTAATTGGTCAGCGATGAATTTTATAAGTTCGACCTTGAACTGACCTTGACAACGGATTCTAATTCAGTGACCCCGAAAATCTATAGGTACCATAACTCATTTGGTTAGCGATGAATTTTGTGGGTTTGACTTTGAATTGACCTTGACCCTGACCAGATGTGACCAAACGGACAACGGATTTGAATTTAGAGACCCCGAAAATATAAGACTCACCTCGTCTGGTTCGTGTTGCAAGGGTTGAGATTTTGTGGTCCTCTGTTATTAATGACGTCGCAGGCAAGCTCAGTTACGCGTCGAATGCAGACGGACAAGAGCAGCAGTTTTTTTCGAATTGGTTAGTACTTCTTGTCGGTACAAAAAGTAGTAAAGATCTGCCATGAGAATTTTGATTGTGACAGACCCGAAGCTGCGAATGCATAGGTGAGGTAGGGAATTTTTGCAAGCATTGTTAATTTTGATTGGATGGTCGTTGACAAGCGACAATTTGGAAAGGAACCATGGAAGGAAGCAGTATTGTGCATCGCTGACTTCTAGAAAATGCTGACTGTCGTAACGTGACCTAGAGACACCTTTGATTCCTTTAATTAAATATTTTTAAATTATGAATTGAATTTGATTGAATATTGATTATTAATTGTTTTCACTTTAGTTTGTTTATATCAGTAGTTTATAACTGTCCACTATCTTCAGTTAATAATTTTGAAAATATTTCGTAATAATAAGAAATTGTTAATTAGGCAATGATGATTAAAATATTATTATTAAGGGTTAATTATTATAGGTCAGATCAACTATCAAAATAAACCATTTCTTTACATAGTAAGGACGTGGGGAGATAAGGAAATGCACTCGCACCGCCAGTGAGTCGTTGGGTCTAGTAGTGCATAGGTACAAGCGTCAAATTGTGTCTGGATCAGTACTCTTCTTGCAATGATTCATATTGTCGTCTTCTCCGTTTCCTTCTCTCTAGTTATCACGTCTTTCTATCTTAATCTAACTGATTGGCATCAGTGCAGAAATGTTCATGCTAGCTTATGTTTTATTAATGCTTACGTTGTGTATATCCTAATGGAGAGTTGATTTTGAATTTGATAGGTTAAATACAAAATTTAAATACGTACCAGGACGGTTCGTAACAACCCCAACCTGGAAATTTTGGTTATTTTTCTCGATAACTAGGTCAAAATGAACAGTCCTTTCCCATGCTAGATGGATTAATTATTTTTTTAGAGTAAAATTTCTGAATTATGTAAGAAGGTAATAAACTGATAATATAACTTTTCGGAACATGTCACGACCTAAGCTAATGTATTTTACATTTAATCCTAGCTGCTTCTGTGTAGTGGTTTCAACTTATTACAGAGAATATTGTACTTTCTCTTTTATTTGTATAGGGATTACTCACAATCTCTAATCACCTCACATGGGCTGAAGCGTTTGCACCGGTAGTTGTACATTGGGCCGTGGCATCCCCGATACTTTTGATGTATTGGCTGCTTTTTCGGGAGCCCGCTGGATGATTTCATTGGAGCGGATCTGATTTGAATTCATGTCAGTGGCCCTTCGAGCTATTCTTGGTAATTCTAACCCATCTTCATTGTGTTGTCCGAGGTCAGCTTCTTCGAAATTTTAAGTATTTCGTTTGATGTTACTAATACTGGACCTCCGATATATATATATATATATATATATATATATATATATATATATCACATATATATCACCTTCCAGAGGGGCGTCTTTCAGGGCGATACCATGAGCCCTTTACTTTTTTCATCACACTTCTGCCTCTATCTCTCGCAATACGAAATTCTTCTGAATACCTCCGTGGCGACACTAACGAGCGCGAGCATAAGGTCACTCATGTATTTTATATGGATGACCTGAAGCTCTATGCCTCTGGTAAAAGCAAACTTCAAACTGCCATAAATATCGTCGCGAAGTACACAGGAGAGATTGGGATGGACTTTGGATTGGATAAATGTGCCAAAATTCATGTGAAGAACGGAAAGATTGTTGGCGTTCCCGAGGACACTGAGCTTGTGGATATAAGTGTTATTAGACATCTTAACATTGGAGAGACCTATACATACCTGGGCGTGCCTGAAAGCCGCATTCAGGTCGTAAAATCAGTAAAGGAGTCTATCCGAAGTAGATATAAGCATCTTCTTCGACAGATTTGGTCTTCCAATCTGTCATACCGTCGCCACATTTTTAGCCAAGAAATTCCCGATGATAGCTGCAGAGCGTATCATGCACACCATGAGCATCTGGAGACCAAAACTATATAGTTGTCCGATTCATGCGGTAACGACCTATATCCACAGGCAACATGCGGCACTAAGAGTGCTTTATTACCCTCTCTGTCGTTCTTACGGCATTAGTCCAAATACCGCTCCGCTAAACGCTCCTAGGGAGATAGAGTCAATTGTCGAAAATGAGAAGTGCCGCATACACTGGAACTTCATATTCTCGATAATTGTTTCTTTGGCGCACTCGAGGCCTGACATGGTTCTCCTTATTTGCGAGAAACGAACCATGTTCGTTATCGAATTTTCGGCACCAGCTGATAAAAACGTCATAGCCAATGAGAGAGAACAGAAAAAGAGTAATAGGGAACTTGTAAGGGAGTTGCGACGGATATACGCTTTTGGATGTACCAAGGTTTCACTGGTTAATAACCTGAAAAGCATCCCTGCGTGTCAACAAAATGCTGAGACACTTGCGGGGAAATGCAGAAGGCGGTCGTCCTTGGGTCGCTTTGTGTCCTCAGGGTGCACGAAACTTTTGCCGGATCATCGTATTGTATTCGTCGCAGACGTGAGACGTGGTTACAGCTGGAATTTTACCGGGATTTCGCTGGGAGCGGGTACAATTTTTCAGATTACCACCCGCTCCCGGCGAAATCCTGCGGTTATCCTTATCAC
>CAKNWU010200514.1:0-10535 GCA_932072015.1 Andricus quercustozae | reverse complement strand
ATAGATGAATCTTTAACGAATCAGTTAAATATTCAACCAAAAAGATCAAATATCTATAAAAAAAAGAATTTTTGACAAAAAATGGAATAGTTAAATTTTCAGTTGAAAAAACTAATTTTTAGTTTTAAAAAACTGAATTTTTAACCTAAGAAATGCATTTTTGAATAAAAAGATTGATTTTCTACAAAAAAAATTAATGTTTAACAAACTACATAAATTTTTAACCAAATTTTGATTTTTAATGGAATATGCTACCTGATAGTTAAATTTTCAACCAAATTTTGAATTTTTTAAGGAATTTCAAACATAATAGTTACATTTATAACCAAAGAAATTAATTTTCATCCAAAAAGGTGAATTATTCACCATTAGGATTTAATACAAAATAATAATAATTTTTTACAATTTTTATTTTTATTTGAACTTTTTTCTTTCTTTCTTTCTTTCTTTCTTTAGAATGTTCTTTTCGAAAGTTCCCTGTTCCAGGTCCGGAACAGAATTCAGAAAATTCACTATTCCAAGTTAGAATTGTAATTCTTTTGGAAAATTCCCTATTCTAAGTGAGAATTCTGATTTTTTCACAAATTCCCTCTTCCAACAGAATTTCCGGATTGGGAGGTAGATATTGGGTGGGTCGAAAATAAAAAGTTCTGGAATTTGAAATAAATACAACTCGAAAAAGTAGCATATTGGGAGCTTAAAAAAGTATAATAAATTAGGAGTGGATAGATATGTGCTCGAAAAAATGTAAAAAAAATGTTCTTCTCTGCAGAGTTTTTAAATTTTCTCAAGTTGTAATTTTGTTTACATTCTTGGAGGACAAGAAAGTCTTCTAAATATTTTGCAGATTTTAATCAACCCGTTTCTAAGAGATAATTACTATTAAATTTACCGTTATGTTCTTAAACAAATTTTAACGCCTGTCTTAAATGGAAGAAGACTTTTTTCGTATACTTAAAAACTTTTCACTGACAAAAATGCACGAGGAAAAAAACCGCCAAGACCCAGGATCAAAATTGGAAATACAGCGAATTTTTAAAATTCCGCTCAGAAAATTTCTTAACCCACAAGTTGTAAAAATAGTAACATTAAATATTCCAAAATCCAAAATTTTAGAATTCGCTGTATTTCCAATTTCGATCCTGCGTCTTGGCGATTTTTTCCCCAATGCATTTTTGGCACTGTAAAGTTTTCAAGTGCCTGAGAAAATTCTTCACTTATTTACACAGGTGTTAGAAATTTTTTCGAGCGAGGGTAACCAAGCTCCATATCTATCGATTTCAAATTAATTATACTTTTTAAGGATTCGAATGCCTTACTTTTTTGTGATGTATCGATTTCGAATTCCAGAATTTTTTATTTTCCACCCACCATGATTGACACCTTGATTACCGCATATGTGGGGAAAACGGCCCATCCTTAATTCTCTATTCAAAACGCGATATTGCTTCTTCTAATTTTACCAATGGATGTTTTCCAATTTTTAGTTGCAAGCCTCTATATGTTTCTAAAAAAAAAGCACAAAAATTGCATCCAGAAATGCGGAATTAAGGGTGCGCCGCTTTACCCCACATGTGCCGCTTAGCCCTAGTTTACGGTACTTTGTAAGGAATGAAACGTTTTTCGAGGAGACTTTTAAACTTCATTAGCATAATGAGAAAAACGAAGATGTGTTTACTCCCCGGGGGCCATTTTTTACAAGTTTCATGTCAGGTTGCAGTTGGCTGAGCACCGTAGCCCCCGTTAATAATTTATGATGAAATCAATGAGGCGTCGCACTTATCGCAACTCATCTGTGTCTTCCGATACTGAAGTTCAACGTGGGAGTGAGCCTGAACCTTTCCTTTGAAAATTGCGAGTTTGCAAAGCAAAGGTAAATTCCTGCATCTCGGCTGATGGTGAACTGTGCAGGTGCATAACACCCACGTAGTAAGCGCAAGGCGTGTCGGAAAGGTGGAATCAAGCTCTGTAAATTGTGCGAATATAATGAAGCAAATTATCGTCACCGATGACGCAAGACAATCGCAAGATTCGTAAGATCTCATGACAATGTCGTGCGAATTTCACACGAAGGCAATTAAATTATTTAATTGCATATCTCTCATATTGTCCAATATTTCATTGCTATTTTATAATTCTTTGTTTTATTGCACTGTGTGGGTAAAAATCACAAAGTTGGCAATATCATGTCCAGAAAAAAAACTGAGGGTATGAAATGTTGCAAGTAATCGGTCATGCAGGGTAAACGAGAGGTGGTTACCCAAAACGGAGGTAAACCGGTAACCACGGAAAGTTTACCTCAGTTTGACGTAGTCAGCTGACTATTACCCTGCTTGAATAAATATCTGCACCCTTTCATACCCCCATTTTTTGTGTCCCTGGAATCTTATAGGCTTGTGTTTAAAGAAATATTTTTCTTAATATTTACACGGGAAAAATAAATTTTTTTAAGTTTATGCAGATAATTCGAAAGCCACGGCTGTATGGAATTTAGGGCAAATTAAACATAATTTAAGTGAATTGAAAAAAAAAATTTAAAATAAAAGAACACAATGAATCAAATCGAATCCAGCTGAATTTAGAGGAAGATAAGAGGAAAGAAAAGAATTCGACGAAATGCATAAAAATGCAAGATGAATTTTTAAAAAAGTCTAGTGAATTGATTACAATTTAAGAGTCGAATGAAGGTAGAAGAATTTAAGTGAGATCCAAAGAATTTAAAAGAATTAAGAATAAAAATGAATAAGTATTCAGGGTGAATTGCAAATGACTTTCAATAAATTGCAAAAAGTTAAAAAAATCGAGAGAAAAAAATCATTGATTTCAGTAAAACTAGAGTGAATTTAGAAAAATTTAATGTAATTCAAGAGAATTCGATGAAATTGATACTAATCCAAGATGAATAAAAAAATTCAGGATGAGTAAACTGAATTCAGGTGAATGCAAACAAAAAATTTTAATTCAGAAAAATTCCATTGAATTCATGTGAATGTGAATGAATAGAAATCTGATGAAATACACAAGAATTCCAGGTGACTTTAAAAGTCTTCAGGGTGAATTAAAAAAATTGAAAATCCAAATAGATCCACAAAATTCAGTGGATTTCAAGGGAATTCCACATTTTTTACTGTATAAAAGTTAAGGCTTACTACTAAATAAATAAAAAATAATTTATGGGAATAAACAAACTTTTAGCCTTAAATTTGTGTTTTTTTAAAATCGAAAACTAAGAAAACTTATTTTCAGACCTTAAAAGGCCTAGCGGAACACCTAAAAATTGTTCTAAATAAAATCAAATTTACGGCTGTATTTTTTTACCAAAAGGAAAAAATTTGAAGAATTCAAATTTTTATTGGGCACTCTACTTTATATCTTTCAAAAAGAAAGCATTAGATAATTGTTAAATAAATATTTTCAGAATTAATCGCAGTATTCCAAAGCAATTTTTTTTTCATTTCCAATTACAATTACAGAGTTATAATCACTTTTTAAATGTCTCTGAGTTTATACATCATACGGTAATATAACAGTTTTTCATTAATTTTATGGCTTAAAGTTTATCTTTCACATTTAAATTGATTAATAATTGAAGATTATTGAATATACTAAAAGACGTGACAATTTAATTACATAGAAAGCTTTTTCCTTTGCCAAACTAACCGATTTAGAAGTTTTGTTTTTATTATAATGTTTTGCAACATGAAAATCATTTCTAAACACATAATCTCAATAAATAAATATCGAAATTTGATGTTTTATTAAAATTAATTTACATAAATAACTTATAATGTAACATGGCGGCTGCCACCCACCACCTCTATTTTCCCATAAGAATCACATGGGGAAACCCCCATTTGTACAAATATGAGACTGAAAGGGGTAATTTTCAATTAAACTATTGAAAATTACAGGGACCTCTTAAAATTATTTCCCCGAATGTTGTTAATTCTTTAAATAATTTCTTATTGTTGAATTGTAAATTTTGACTGAATACTGTAGAAAAGTGTATTTCATTGCAAATTTCTTTACAAATTTCAATACCTACTCTTATTTTGAATCTTTTTTTCACTTACCCATAATTATTTAAACAATTTCCATTTCTTTATACAATGTTTTCACAAAACAAACAAAGTTTCACTTTTTCTGGATGACATGAACTAATTATTAGTTAATCGTTTATGATTTTCGATTGAAATCAAATAGATTAAGTTATTCAGAGAAGGTGAAAATTTGTTATATTTCTTCGAAAAAAATGTTAAAAGAAATACAAATGTACAAACTTATGGGAAAGTAATGAAAACTGTCGGCATAAAAGGACCTAATGAAATTTGTTAATAAATTTGTAAAAAACTACACTTTCCTGCATTGTTCCCTTCAAAAGTTACATTACAACGAAGTAAAATTATTTACACAATTTACAATAATGTGAATAGATCGAGTTAATCTTAGATGCAAAAAACTAAATTTTTATTTCTTGCGCCAGTCAAAAGTTATATTTAAGCAACAAAAATCTGTTTAAACAATTAAAAACAAATTTAATCTATCATACTAATTTTGTATATGTATTGCCTAATTAGGTTATCTCGTTCTGAGGGTACTGATAATTTGTAAAAAAAACTTGAACAAGAATTGCTTAAACAATTAATAAATAATGAAAAAATACATAAAACTTTTAAATTTGACCATTAAAACAAACAAAAAGAGTCTTGAAAATTAATATTAGAAATCTAAGAAAATGATACCTTTTGACGCAACGTATAATACTTATGCAGTAATTGAAATATAAGATAGGTTTCATAACCAGGAGCAGACAGGATTAATTTCAATTAATAAGTCTACATTCTGCCGAGCGTGAAAGTTGAATGAATACAAAATCAGATAGATTATTAATCTGTGTAACAATAATGTTTGTTTTTTATGTTCGTACTTATATTTCATTTACATTTCACAACAGTTCAACATTGGACACTAAAAAATGCCAAGTTAGTTTCTATGCACATCTTAAACCGTTTTTAGATTTTAAATTTTCGCGCGCTTTTTATCGAAGCCTTGAACCCAGCGGTGGCGTCTTCCCCACGCAGCCACGTGGCACGCTTCTCGGCTGGCGACCCGGGCCCGGCGCACCCGGCGTCATTCGGCGTGCAATTTCGTTCTGTACAGGTCTGTTCGCGAAGGTTAGAAATACGTTCTGCTTCTTTCAGTGAAAATAATGAGAAAATTGTAATATTTTGCTCAAATGTGTATTTATAAGAATATAAGTTAATAATATAAGCTATTTTTATTTTAGGCGAGTGAAAACTGAACTTTTAGTGTATTCCGGAACGTGCAGAAAATGCAAACAATCGTTTGCTTTACTGGTGAAGAGTGTTTGTAAATAGTCAACCAGATTTAATTTCTCGATTCTAAAGCAGTACAGCAGACGAAAATATTTTGTTGGAACCGGTAAGAAACATGGTTATTCATAATTTATTCTATAAAGAAAATGAGTTACGCAATGAGTGGATCTTGAGCTCGAAACAGCCATTTTGTATTTATTGTTAGAGAATCTGGAACTTCAAAATGTTGGTCGAATTGGGATCGGAAATCTAGGCAGCGCTGCAGTCAATTGACCTGACTACGTCCATTATTTTGTTTTTCCATCCTTTTTCAATCGTATAGATTAAAGAAAGATGGAAAAAACAAAATGGTGGACGTAAGCAGGTCAATCGACTATAGCGTCACCTAGATTTCCAATGTCAACGAATATTTTATTGCTAATTAAATTATATTTTAACAATCTTTTATTTAATATTTTGTTTCTTACAGCTTCTTCCTCTCAAGGCATAAAAAAATGGCTCGAAAATACTTCAAGAAAACACCGATCTTCGTTGTTGAGGATCATAACGAAGTTTTGCCCTGCATTTATCGTTGTTTGGGTTCAAAGCATCTTCCCTTCGAGGGCAACACATTCATTCATTTGGACTCTCACCCAGACATGCTAATTCCGAAAGACATGTCGGCTGATACCGTATGGGATAAGCAGCAACTTTTCAGTCAACTCAGCATCGAAAACTGGATACTTCCTGCAGCTTACGCAGGACATTTAAAGAACCTGGTCTGGATTAAGCCACCATGGGCGAAGCAGATGGCAGACGGCATGTCAACATTTCTCATTGGGAAACACAAGGAGTCTGGTCAAATAAGGTTAACCTGTTCTGAACCATATTTCGTGAGCGAGGCCCTCTACTGCTTTCCGGAAGAACTAGAAAATACCCGAGAAGTTACCCTTCACGTTATTACTATGGGTTCCTTCATCGAAGATCCCATGAAGAAAGATGATTTCCCTGCAATTGCATCAGCTCTTCGGCAATATCTACCAGAAAAGGACACTCCATTTATCTTAGATGTGGATCTGGACTTTTTCAGCACCAAGAATCCGTTTAAAACTCTTTATGAAAATGCGAATCTTTATGAAAAACTGGCTCCACTTTATGAATTCAAGAGGCCTGATTGCACTGATCCGGAAATTCTGAAGGAAGCCACAACTGCTCGAGATGAACAATTGTCAGAATTGCAGGAGCTATTCTCGTATCTGGAGGAACATAGGAATTTGCAAGGTTACGAAAAATCAAGAACCGCGAGATATGAAGCTGTGGAATTAATTTATCATGAGATAATGAGATGTTATAAAGATCCGGAGATTAATTGGACCTTGGTTCATGATGCTGGTTGCACCATCGATGACACTGATCTTCCACATCACGTGACCAGTCAGCAGGATCTTGATAGACTCATCACTGGCACTTTTAGGTCTTTTTTGGCCGTTTTGCCTGCTCCTCCTACGATTGTCACTGTTGCAAGATCAAGTTACGATGAATATTGTCCTCCAGAAGATGTTGATCAGATTCAAGTCGGCGTGCTTGACGAATTAAAACAAAGAATTGCAGCTGAAGTGGATACTAAACTGCTTTATTTAGAAGAAGACACTTATTAGATATGTGAAACAATTTGTAACACCGTTTTTGTGATGTATCAGTTTTCTGAATTTTGTAATACTCTGAATAATAATAAAAAAAGTTTACTATAATCACTATTTGTTCAAATGAAATATCCTAGACTAAGATTTAGTTTTTTGCATAAAGAGGTTAGTTGTTTTAATCAAGGCGAAGATTTCCGGTTTTTTCCGGGTTGGCTAATATTTTTCACGGTTATTAAATTTAATAAATCGAGCTCGAAGCTGAGAATTTTTTCATTTGAAGTGATAAAAACTGAACGAAAAAAGAAGGCACTAAAAGTGTTTTGCTTCTGAAAATTTGTTTTCTTGAAACTTATATGGTTCTGCCGTGACATCCTTTAATTGTTATTTATACATCAAAATTTAACACAAATAAATTTTGTTTAAATGGAACACATAAGATTGTAACGTTCAATGTTTAAATTTAGCACTCTGTAATATTAAGAATGTAAGGATTTTTATTGCAAACAATGCAGTTCCAAATTGTTAAAAATATTAATTTATTACTGCTAATTTTAAATAAACAGAATATCACTTAATATTAAAAAAGTGTTCTTTCTTATTAATAAAAAAATGTCAAATGGAATATTTTAGACTGAAACAATATTCAAATAGGATTTGAAATGGAATAAAAGCGTTTAATTATGAATCTATTAATTTGAAAATGTTTATAAAGTCTCAATCGAATTTAAAAGATTAAACAAAATTTTTTGGTCTGTTAATTGTTTAATTTTTAACAGATTCAGAATCATCTTATAAAATCAATTATTGTTAACATCATAATAGTCGAACTACAGTTTAATTAATAAAATCAATTAATAATTTATTTTTACAGTTGATCAAGTTGATCATTTTTATCAAAAAATTTCAAACTCATTTAATTGTGCATTTGAAGGGTGACAGTACAGAACGAAAAAACATTCTGTAAAATCGAAATCACTATTTAAAGATGAACCAAAAGTCCACTCCCAAGCTGAAGTATTCCTGGATTTAAGCTAAAAATTTTGGATTAAAAAACTTAACCCACTCTGAAAAAATCTACTGAGAACTTTAAGATAAAAATTTCATGCGTTTTCAAAGTCGACTTTGGATAGCAATTAAAAATCGAATTTTAAATTTTTTGCAAAAATAAAATCTTGCTGCCGAAATATGGGGATGTTGAAGAAGAATAAAAAATGTTTGATCAAATTATCCCGTTCCGAGAAAATCAAAATCAGTACTCAAATTAAAACTGCTGGTAGAAAAACGGAAAAAAAGCTTTCCATTGCTCGTAAATTACATGAACTTACGGGAACTTATGCCTGCACGTGTTCAATCGCGATGCATAATAATTTATATTAATTATGCATGGTGAAGTTCGCATGCAGATAGGCAGGTTCATAAGTACCATAATATTCTTTGTACATTATATGTAGGATCACGTCGTTGACGTGAACAAATATCCCATTTCACATATTTTTGGAAATTTATTTCAATGGGGATGAATAAAATATTTAAAAATCTAGTAAATTGCAAGCGTTTCGATATTATGGTTAATTATCTAGCCTTAGGTATACGGTAAAATGACCTCGTTTCTATGTGGGAAACTTTATCTCTTCCAGATATCGTATTACATTCTGCATTTGAATTTTTTACTCTAATTTTGCTTCTGCAAGCGATTCGTTTTGTTGTAAAATCTTACATTTCTCAAAAATGTTGAATTCGAAAAGTTGGCATCGAATTTTAAAATGATTTAAGTAACATCAGAAACATGAACATCTTCAATGCCGAATGATGCGGTTTTTTGCTACGATTTGTTTGTAATTTTTTAATATTTTGAATTCTTATAAATGCCAATTAAATTAAGTTTCGGTCCCTATCCATGATTGAAATGTCTTATATAATATTAATCTTTTTTTCAAAATTAAAATAAAATTTACAAATGTTGTTGACTCGCATCACCTTACTGATGAGTCGTGAGTCAGTCCGGGACGAAACGTGTTTGTTTTTGTATTTTTTAAAAAGGTATTGACAGTTATTAGAATTAAAAATATTAAAAATATTAAAAAATTAAAAACAAAAGATAACAAATAAAACTAAAAAATTGTAGACCCCAATGCCAATAAAAATCTTTTTTTACAGTTATTTTTTCGGTTTTCTGTCCAGTTATTTCGTTATTTCAACGTTTCATCCACACAAACGTATGACCTCATAAGGATCACAAAAGTACATTAAGAACTGTATAACCAGAATGAAACAAAACAAAGCTTCATCTATAAATTCCCAACTTTTAAACATGTCATACTTTTCGTAGAAAAGCCAAAAGTTAAAAAAGATTTAGAAACCGTTAAGAAACATTTTTAAAATTTCTTAGAATTGTCGAATTTTATAGGGCCAAAAACCTTAATTTCCAAAGTTCCTTGATTTTGCCCTGATCAATTTTTCATTTTCCCTGCGATCATTAATATTTACAGCTTAGAATTTTAATCTTGCAACATTTTTAGCATTATAATCTTTTATAAACGAAATAAAAAAATTTTATACGACAATTTTCCAAATTATTTCAACCAAAATAGACGACTTTTCCACCATAAAAGATGAATTTTGAAAAAAATAGTTGAAGTTTTAACCAAATAGTTTCTACCAACGGAGATGGATTTCAAACAAAAAAAGTTTCAACAAAATACATGTATTTTTAAACAAATAGTTTAATTTTCATCTAGAAAATATAAATTTTTAACAAAAAATGGAAAAGTTAAATTTTCAGTAACAATTAATTTTCAACAAAATAAACAAATTTTCTTTGCCAACGAGATGAATTTTCAAGTAAAATAATGAATTTTGAAACTGAAATGCGAATGATCAACAAATAAATATTTTTCAGTCAAGAAAGAAAAATAAGTTCATCCAAATTGTTGATATTTCAAGCCACAAGACGAGTTTTCTATAAGAAAGTTGAATTTTAAATTCACAGAGATGAATTTTTAACAAAAAAGTTCATTTTTAACCAAAAAGAGGACATTTAAAACTAATAACATTAGTTTTCTATCAAAAAACACGAATTTTCAACTAAAAAATATCAAGTTTTAACCAAAAATAGAAAAGTTTCATTTTCAGTTTAAACAGAAATTAATTTTCAATAAAAAGAAAAAGAAAGAATTTTTGATAAAAGAGATAAAACAATTAATTTTCAACCAAAGAGATGAATTTTTAACTAAAATAATTAATCGTAAACAAAAAAAATCATTTTTCCACCCAATGGATTAAACGATTAACCTTCAACCACGTAGTTCAATTTTCAATAAAAAAAATATTAATTGTTAACGAATGATGTATAATAGTGTTTATTCGACCCAAAAAAGATTTCAATTTTAAATAAAAAACAGTTTGATTCAACCATAAAAGACGAATTTTTAACACAAAAACAAGTGTTGAATCCTCAACCAAAGAAAATTAATTTCCAACGTTTTCAACCAAACAATTGCATTTTTATCAAAAAAAAGTTGAAATTTAGACTTAAAAAAGATACATTTTTAAACCAAAAAGATGAATTAAAAAAAAA
>CAKNWU010200493.1:0-11030 GCA_932072015.1 Andricus quercustozae | reverse complement strand
CAAAAAACAGTAATCTGCACAAATTTGTTGTTGTAATTTCTAATTTTTAGATATTTTTTCTGCATAAAAATCTATACCTACGAAAAATTTGCGACAATATATTGGCCCACAGGGTAATATTTTGGAATTAAACAAAAATTGCTGTACTTTTTTCGGACGACAAACCAGAATTTTTTTTTCTCGGCTCAAATAATAATTCGATTGATTTCAGCATTTTCGCTGCACCCTATTCCTGGTTTTAATAAATTACTAAAATAAATAGAAAAGCTCGAAAATAAATTAATAAAAAGCATCATCTATTAAATAATATAACTTTACTAATGATTGCATTAAAAATATCACAATTTTCCACACAACTGGTTAAATTATACTACAAAAACTATACCTATAAAATAATGCCTTATACGCGACTTCAAGTTCAAACATTAAATACAGATTCCTTAAATACCTTAAAATCAAGCATACATAATAAATACAGTATATAATTAGTTTTAATTAATTCTAAGAAATTCCAATTCTTCAAAATTGTTCTAAAATATATTATAATTTTGATAGAGAGTTAAAAGAAGAATGTGGTTTATCCGGCAATTTACGAAGAATTGGAGTACTTGAATTTGATGGAAGAGAGAAGGAGACACTTTTAGTAGTTCACGTTTTCGACACTTATACCTACAACGGAGATATAACGGAGTCCGAAGGTAATTAGTAAAAATCTTTTTATAAATATTTGTATACCATAGCATGTAAGGATATTTAGCCTTTTGACTACTCACCTCACTCAAGTTTCATGCACTACACACTGGGTCAAATTGACTATCGTTTTTTTAAACGAGTGCATTTTAAAACTATCAAACCGATTTCAGCAAAAAAAAATTTTGGACACACTCGAAAAATGCTGAATATGATAAAATAATAATATTGTGAAAAAACAAATGTCCCGGGTACTTTTGACCCAGGGTGTAGTCGAAAGGTTAGCTAAAAACCGAGTACCCTAATAATATCACAATATCGGTCTAATCTTATCAGGACGCAAGTGATGCCTTATCTCTAACATTGAAAATAAATACTAAAAGATGAAAAGAGATGATTGATGATATAGTGTTATTTATAATTTTATAGAAATGCTACCAAAATGGTACAACACAGAGGAAATTCCTTTCAGCGAGATGAAAGTAGATGCTCACATTTGGTTTCCCCACATGCTAAAAGGAAATTTGTTCAAAGGCTACTTTCTGTACCAAGGCGAAGACACTCTCATCGACCACAAAATAGAACTTTTAACAGAACTTGATGATGTACAATAGTATTTAATTGTAAGTAAAATCATTTTATATCTTCATTTCGTTATTCCAAATTAATTTCCTTATTTTTCGGCAGGGACGTTTACGATTTTAGAACAGTAATAAGGTTGCAACGTGTCACTTATAAACAGTGCCTTAAAATCTAATTAGTTACTTATCCTCGCTAATTCTCTTTTATTTATTAAAATTATTCTTATTATTATAATCAACAATACAATTTTAACATTACTATAAGTTGTTAATTACCCGAAATATGTAAAGAGATCATAGGTTGAAAAATGATATCAAGTTAACGTGTTTAGCAAAAAGCTTTAACTAACGTATTTTCTAAGTACTAGATTCTATGAAATACAAAAAGCTCCTAAAAGTATCCATAGAATACGCAGTGAAACGTGATTTTATGTTTTGTTAAAAGGTGTATAAAAAGGATTATAAATTATAATAAAATAAATTCTCCTTCCACTGTCAATACTCTCGTGAACAATGAACACCTAATGCACCTCGTTTTTCTGACTGTTAAAAAAATTATGTCTACTGACTATATCTTTGGAATCATCATTGAACCAGTATACATAATGAATTATTGCATAATGCTAGTATATTTTGTTGCTATCTATTGCTGTTTTAAAAATAAGCATGTAATCTTCACAATGTCGATTACACGACAATTGAAGCAGAAAATCGTCGATAAGGCAATATATAAAATGTCGAGTGGACGTGCTTACTTTTTTTAATTGTTGAAGGATGATGAATTGAAAGTGAGAATGCAAAACATTTTTCATATGTTACAGTAGAATTATACTGTACGGAAATATTTATCTGAGAGTTTCAGAGTTATAAAACAAAACAATTAATGACAATCTTGAAGTTTGGAATTGTCTTACGCACTATATTTGGTAAATAATTTCAGAACCGCAAAAACAGGCTCAAATATTTTTTGTACGTCCTGTCGAGCAATAATACTATATTGTGCTTCTTCCAAAATACACACGAAAAAGCGAGAAAACCATACTCGTGTTACATAAAATTTTAACTTTAACTAAATTGAAGTCTTCTAAATTCTAAGAAACCAATTACACACACACAAATTAAAAACAACATAAAATGACTGAAAACATGAAAAAGCTTAATGCCTTTCTTAAAACTATATTTTGTTCTCACTTTCGATTCATAACCAGATCACAAAGGCAAGACTTAAGCGGCAGACCAGTGTTCCGACCTCCATAGAAGAGTGTACATATTATGCTTCAAATCTTCCGCCTCTAAACTACCAATCGGGGAATCAGTGTACCTTGAAATTAAACTTCTATACCCTTGACCCACAGTTGCCAAAACGATTCTCTTTTTGTTCGTAGATTTAAAAGAAACAATTTGGCAGACTTCACCCTCAAAAGGTCTGAATACAGTAATTGGTCTGAGTGAATTACACTCAGCAACAGCAATACATCCCCAGGTAGTTCCAATATAAAGTTGATTCATACAGGTCTCAAAAGCTGTAATCTGGCACTTTTCAGACGTTAGATTTTCCTCTATCGAGATCGACTTCAAACTCTCGGAGCAAGGCACCAGTTTCGACATGTCGAGCTTATTCACTATCTGCTTACAATCCATATCCCACTGATACACAATACATCCTGGATAAGTATACGATAACACTGAATTCTCTGCGCTCAATAAGTAAGTTGCAAACAAATTTTTGCCAGCTGCTTCTTCTGGAACGTGAGATGCCTCCACAGTGTCTATCAAGCTTCCATCTTTCAGTACATAAACAGTTATTTTCCCGAAACTTTTACCAACCCACAGTTCCACAATGCGTCGCTTTTTGTACACAACTGCAAGAGAGTAGGTCTTCGTATTATCCTTGGACTCTCCAACGATTTCAGTCTTTTTCATTTGAGTGAAAGAATTTGATATCAAAAATATTTTCCCACTGTAGAGAGCCACCGCAAATTGCTTCATCTGCTCAAGGTGAATCAATCCCACAACCTTTGAGTCTTTGTCGTGATCAGATTCTAGATAATAGCTGCCAACACAAGCAAAGTTTGTGCCAAGGTAAACATGAATCTGCCCTGCATTGTCGCCAATCCAAATGTAACCATCCACTCCACACATTGCTAATGGTATCACTGGAGTATCTATTCTCACATGCTGCAACCATCCTTTCTGAGTCCCAAGCAGAACATCAACTTCTCCGTTATTGTGACCAAGCCATATTTCGTCACCAATGATGTTTTCTTCCAATGGTCTGCTGGACATCGTGATTGCCGTCACTCTAGTTCTCTCTGCCAAAAGAGTTACGTCGATTAGATGAACGAATTCGGGAGCAGATGCGATGGAAACGATTTGACTTGCAGTTGGTCGATCTTTTGGATTTTGAGCCCAGCAGATGACCATTAAATCGAGAGCATAACAGGGATGCAACAAGTCCCTGTAAGTCAAGGGCGGTCTTCCCCCTTCAAGAATGCACTCTTTAACCGCCTCGTGTCCTTCGAATGGTTGTCTCAGGGTAATCAATTCATAAATAAACATTCCGAACGAAAAAGAATCCACTTTCTCTGTATATTCTTCCTCGCCATTATACTTGATTATCTCCGGCGCCATGAAGCCTTCCGTTCCTCCAAAACCTTTAGCACCAGATGGCAGAGTCTGTCTGGATATACCATAATCGGCCACCTTAACATGCACAGGGTGATCTGGGTGGTCTTGAAACGGTAAAGGCATTTGCCAGACTAGAACATTTTCCGACTTCAAATCCCTGTAAATCACATGCTGCTGGTGAAGATACTCGACGGCTTTTGCTACTTGTAGAATGATAGCTTGCAAAGTGTAGGGATCCAGTTTTGCACCAGATCGTCTGTAATTTTTCAGTACGTTATCAAGTGCCCCTTCAGGTGCCAAATCGAGAACAAGAGCTAGTGGACTAATGACAATACCTACAAGAGGTACGATATTAGCATGTTTTAAAGTCAAAAGTATATTTAATTCCTGTCTGGCCGTACAGTAAGCTTTGCAAGCATATTGTAGCGGATCTCGATCCCATTTACTTTGGGCTGCTTTGTAAGCCAGAACTGCTGATTGCTTGGAATTTGGACCTGGGGGAACTGGTTGCAGCATCTTCATGGCCACATCCGCCCTGATATGTGTGCCAGGCAGACGACAAGTGCCTTTAAAGACGAAACCGAAAGCGCCTCGTCCCAGCATTTTTCCTCTTTTAATTTCATCAGATTTTATCAAATGTTTTGAACCAAGATCCATGAAAATTATGTCAGGAGCTACGTGTGACAAGGGTATATCTGAGTGCTTCGGGCAGCTAATGGTTTTATTGCTATATGCCGATAAAATGCATTCCTCGACCATCCAAGAGTAGGCAAGTGTTCCCTCGGATTGAAGAAAATGCTTGGAGACATCTGGATTTCCCTCGAGTGATGGCATTCTACTCGATGTTGAACTATCATCGTGTCCCACACCACTATCACCATCAGACTTGTAGCTATCCTGACTCTGCCTTTCCCTGTTTAGATAGTACCTTTGAATCTCTTCATTTTCCTGATCAGTGCCGTCATTGTCGCTCTCCCCATTATTTAGCAAACACCGTGGACAAGGAATTAATCTAGTGACTAGCAATTTTCCCTCCGAAGTGTGAACGAATCGAGTTCCTAAAGTGGGATACCAATCTTCGAGAAGAATGTCGATGTGATCAACAATCAGAGCTAAAAGCTGCGGCATGCTCTCTGGCTGAGGATCTACCACGATTGCTTGGTATCCTATCGGCTCTTCGTCTGCCGAATCGGAGGCAATTGGCTGCTTCACGACGAGAGTATCGACTGGGAACCAGATCTCCAGAATCGCACTGTTCTTCAAATCTACCGTGCACCAAATTCCATCCTGTTTTAGTTTAAATTTGTACTGCCTATAATCGTAAGGAGAGTTCTTTAAATTGCAGTTAACTTCTTTTAAACGCAGGAGTGATACACCTGCATAGCGAAGTTCTAGCCCAGTCTGCCACAATATCCACTCGGCATGTGTGTCCAGCATTGATGCAAAGATTTTCTCATCGACTACATCTTTGAAAGGTGTTAGGAGAGACATGACAACATCTACAATGGCTTCATCTGCCAATATTCTGGTGATGAGTCTAGACCAGAAACCACTTGGAAAATAAGACATCAAAAGCAATCTCGTGATTGAACAATCTGACTGTGGTCTGGACGTCAAGTAGGAGCATTCAAGGTTTGCTTTTTCTGTACTCCCAGAATTTGGAAAGGGAAACATGGGGGATGTGATGATCTTCTTCGATCTAGTGTGCCAGCCTCGAGTTTTCACCGGAATTTTAATGATTTGATTGTTTCTTAAAATATCCTCCTCTGTTGGCAAGAGCGATGGTATCAGTAAGGTTCGATAATCCCAAGTTAAAGCGACTTCGAATTTATTTAGAAGACTAACAATGTATCCTTGAGTATCAACAGTCGATATAGTTGAGGATTTAAATACATGTTGAATATCGTCCAGCTTCATGACGCCGGACCGAGCAAAGGGGTTAATCTCTCTGATGGTTACAACATGAGCAAGCATGTCGCAGAGCCACTGGGGATCCAGAAAGTACAGATCCTTGAGAGTAGCGTCATCATAATGGAGAATGATACCATTCTCGTGTAAGAATAATGTAGCCTGATGAAGTTCCGCAGGATCTCTGAACGATCGACGTAGTTTTGTAAGCTCACTTTGAACCCCGGCGTAATACTGATCCGCTCTGAGAACTGGATCTACACCAGAAAGTCTTCTGTCATGAGCAAGCTGCACCACAACATCTTCGAGAGCAAGGTAACTCGCAGGAACTCGCTGTTCTAGGAGTAGTTCTTTGCTTCCTGGTGATCTGAGACTGAAAACCACGTCGTAAATCAAATTGCAGAGCATTTTTATATTATGTCTTGTTTTGCAGCTAACTTCTATCGTCTCCATCACCCTGGGAAGTCCACATTTCTCAGCATCGACGACATTGATGAACTTGTCTCGAATGTGCTGCTGTAATACTTCGCTCTGTTCATTAGAAATATCGTAATGAGTCCCTACGATAATGACCGGAGAATTTGGTGCTCTGCTCTGTATGTTCACAAGCCACTGAAAAATCTCGGCAACGCCCTTAAAGCCGTCCGTGATTTTCCAAACAACTAGATAAAGGCTACGTTTAGAAAGGAAATACTGATGAGTTGCGTAGTATTCTTTCTGTCCACCAAAGTCCCAAGTTCGGAAATAAACAGCACCGTGAGAGGATTGACCTCGGACTTTTTTCTCGTACATCCAATCACCAATATCAACACCAACGGTTGATATTGTCGTACCTCGAGCGGTTTTAGCGTTTATATTCTTGTTCCCCATTCGCTTCGCCCAGTGATCAGCTGCTTTCTTCTTGTTGGGCACTTCTCCCTCTTGTCTTAGTTGTTCCAGCAAACTGGTTTTCCCGATGCCTTGAATACCAACAATCATGAGCTTCATTCTTGCATATGGTTTCGCATCTTCTAGAATCGACTTTAGATAACCAATGACATCCATGGTTTTGTATTTCTTTGACTCTATCATAGTTTTCAGAGGCTCTTGTAGTTTGCACCCTTGAGTGTTTAGGTTCCACAATCTCGAAAGGAGTCCCATCTGAGGTGGGAGTTCTACAATATCGGTGTTGCCACTTACATTCAAGACAGAAAGGTTGCTGAGCTCGTAAATATTGTATGGGATTTCTCTGAGATGATTGCTGCTGACATCCAACATACTAACGTTAGGAAAGAGGAGGTACAACTTTGAACCGGACTGTGACACTCGCGTGTGTTTATCGCCATTCTCCTCCTCAACGTTAGGAACTTCCCCATCGTCAACAGAAGTTAGTTGAATTCTGGTTAGCAAATTGTTCGCCAAAACGAGAGTTCTTAGGCTTTCTAACCTTAAGTGACGTCTGTGAATACAGACAGACATGAGTACAACATCACGCAAAGATGTTGCGGTATGCCTATTGTTGGGAACAATCGGCGATTGAATGTTAGAGGCGGGACAGTAACAAGCAGTGGTTGCTTGCTCCATTGAATCTGCATCTGCATCGACTTGGGGCAAACTTGGCCAGCACGAAATCTGATTGTTGGATAGATCCAGTTGCTTCAAACTCGCTGGATACGACGTGATGTGACTCATTGATCTCAATGAATTATAAGCCATGTTCAGTCTTACTAAACTCACTGCCAAACATGGCAGAGCCACGGGGATACTGTTGAATAAGTTGTGCGCTAAATTTAGTGAAGAAAGAACGGATCGTATCCCAGGCTCTGTATCATCAGAAATTTTTTCTGAAATTTGTACAGACTTGGTCCAAACGTGAGGACGTTCCATTTCTATGACCCGGGCGTTGGCGATTTTTGTAAAGGAATCCATCGAGTCGGAAGAGTCTTCTCGAGAAAAATCAATTTGTGCAGCTAAGTTGCGGAAGCTAGGACTGTTACCCAGTGCATCTTCTCGTTCCGATTTCTTCTCAATGTTTTGAGACACTTCGCTCGGCAGATCGCGTAGAAGATTAAAGGATGCGTTCAATTCCTTTAACTTTGGCGCTCTCCATAAATTATTTGGAAGGCATTGAAGTTTATTGTTAGAAACGTCCAGAATTTCTAGAGCCGGAAAGTTCATTAGAAACTCTGGCAGTTGCTCTAAACGGTTATCCTGCAGAAACATCTCTTCCAAAACTGGACAGAGTTTATCTTTAGGATTTTTTGAATCTGCTGTTAGTGTATCTATTTTATTTCGGGCCATGTTCAGGTACTTCAAACTTTGAAGGTAGAAAACCATCGACGGTACGGATGTTATAGAATTGTGTGAGATATCTATCCTTGTAATTGCGTAGAGCACCAGATCGTTATTTTTTGCGCTGAGCTTTTTATTGATATGCAAAACTGCGTCTACGAACCATTGAGACCTGATTTGAGAGAGTCGACACTGTTGATTGTGCCAGTTAATCATCGTGGGAACATTAGGAAATAGCGTAGAGTAGGTGACATTGCCAAAAGTGGAGAGAGCGGAAAAGTGAGAGGACTGAGTGCTGTCAGTCATAGCTTTTTTATTGATTTTATACTCAGAATCAGGGTGTGCTTTTATCGAAAGCAGCTTTGCGGTCAAAGTTTCGTCGCGATTTTGTGCTGCGATTTTCAGGGCCTTGCACTCATTATCTACTGCACCGTGTTTAAGTAAAAGATCTGCAATCTTGACGTCGCGATTTTGACAAGCAATGGCTAAAACGGTAGAATAACTAGATTCCGGATCTGATTGATCATAGAGAACTTTTACTGGTAAATTAGGATTCGCACCAGCTGAGAGAAAAGCTGCCACCACGTCCATATGTCTTCCCTTTACTGACACATGTAGGGCCGTTTCTGTATTATTATTACAATACAAATCTAAATTTAAAGGACAAATCGTATTATCATCCTTCTTCTCGGTCGACTTACTCCTAAAGTTTAAGCTCGACATGAGTCTCTGAATGCCGCTCGATATTCGCCGCTTCGACATCGGCACTGGTGTCGTACTTCCCGCTTCCTCTTCTTTAATCTTTCGTGCTTTTACTTTGTAATTTAAAAGAGTTTCCACGATTTTAAAATTCCCTAACATACTCGAGATATAAAGAATATTCTGACCAGTGACGTCTTGCGTATTGATATCAAACGGCATTTCATATTCGAATTCTCCAGAGGGATCTTTATACCTTTGATACAAATTCTGGGGATATTCGAACTTGAGCAGAATATCAACGACAGAGTGGTGGCCATTGATCACAGCCGCGTGAATTGGCAGCCACTTTTCGACAGTTAAAGATTGAACTTGTTTCGGAAACTGACGGAGAATAAGTTCGATTATTTCTAGTTTACCGTTGTAACAAGCTATATACAAAGGGCAGTATTTGGTGACGGGATGTATCCTGCAGTCCGCACCATGGTCCAAAAGTACCCGAACAATCTCCTTGTGACCCATTTCGCACGCAATAAAAAGCAAAGTATTCGCACCATTTGGTGCTAAGTTGACGATGCTTTCTAAATCGCTGGATTGACCCTGGATTATGTTTTTAGCTGCTGATGCATCTCCTTGCAAACAGGCTGCTCTTAAGGAGGCGTGAGTCGCTACTCTTTCGAGTTCGTATTTCTCTTCGGCTTCTTTTAGCAAAGCGGAACACTTGAGATGCTCACTATTCTCCGAAATATCGAAAGGAGTGAAGCCGTTCTTGTCGCAAACGCCCAAGTCCACTTTGAACTCGAGAAGCTTCTCGATATTGGAACTGTGTCCATGCTCCGCGCTAATATGCAGAGGAGTTCTATACTGACCTCGAGGACCGCAGGCTATGTTTGGATTGGCACCTGCAGACAAGAGGACTCCTAGACATCTTGAATTTTCTGTTATAGCTGCGGCATGCAACGCTGTTCGACCCCACGAATCTTGACTGTTTATGTACTGAGCGTGTTCGCCTCCAAGAAGATCCTCTAGAAGTTCGGCATTGTCCCAGAGAGTAGCTTGATGGAGTAGACGACCGGGGAAATCTTCGTCGACGGGAGTGTAGTCCTCCATTGTGGTGACTGAAATTTTTTAGCGACTTTAGAAAGCGAAAGGGAAACAAATTTTCGTTCAAGTTTTTTAATTAAACTAACATTTTATGCAGATTATATTATTTTTCTAAGAACAATAATTTTCAAGGAGACAACAAATAATTGTCCAAATCATTTTTTAAACGTCAAATTTATTTATTTTATCATTTTTCGTTTTTTAATCAAATATTCATATTGTGTAAAAGTTAACTTATTCAAAGATTTTACTTTACATACTGAAAACTTTAGTTTTTTATACATAAATACTTGTGCATGATTGGGCCGAAATCAGACAGTTGACAATATCATGTCATTCTTGTATTCGCAGGAATAATTGTTTTAATTGTAGGATTTTATTAATAAGCTCACGTTTTTCTACACTAATACATTTATCCTAATTATTTTTAGGTTTTTCGGTATCGAAATAAATTCGATATCTTTTAAAAGGAAGCTCAAAATGACATTATTAATACACGTATGACTACAGAATTAATTGCAGAATTCGAAAAAAAACCTTTTTTTTTGTTCTCATTATAATTAGTTAATTAAAAAGTATCAAACACTTTTTAAATGTCCTCGATTTTTTGTATCATCCAGGAAAAAGCAGTTTTTCATTAATTGTATATTTAAGAGTTTAATTTGATTAGAAGAACTATATTTCGGAGGTAAGTTTTTGAAGATAATATGAAAAAAAAATTACTTCCTACCTGTAAAACATTTGATTTATAGGATATTCCCAAGTAAAAATATACTTTAAAATAATAATTGTTTTTGATAACCTTGTCATGCGGTACTATAAAATTTATTTTCATTGAGTGTAGTTAGTTTTCAGAAGAAAAATAATCGATATTCCCATTATTTAATTTTTAAATACTTTTAAATAACCTTAAAGTAAAAAAATTAGGTATCACTTTTGGCCACTACCCTCTTTAGTCTATGTTGTATATGTGTTCAAAAATGATTGCGAATTTTTTATGGGTACAGTATACGATGACAAATAATAATATAGAATCATATTTAGAACAAATCATTTTGATCAAGTTAGAATTTATCGAAATATGTACCAACAAATATTAAGTTTTTTTTTTGTATTTGGTTAATAGTATACTTATTTACCATTTTTTTC